>JALPQD010000741.1:432500-694899 GCA_023101885.1 Typhlomys cinereus | reverse complement strand
CCTCCTCATGGATGGCAAAAGGTCGGTCGTGCTAAGGAGAAAGACCCTCATTCAAGTAATACCAAGGGGAAACTTCGAGAAGGACCTGCCTATCCAAAGACTCCCCTTACCATGACTCGACCCTAATTGTCCACCATCAAATCTAACCCTAATTTTTCTGAACTCCACATCCCCAGCCCTTCGCTGGGGGATTCTAACAGGTGATCACACCCCCAGTCCCTCACTGAAGGTACCTAGAATCCTCCGGTGAGGGGCTAAGAGCATGGCTCGGCATTCAAGTGCTTCCTAGATTTTTGAGTGCCTGGGTTCAATCCCCAGAGCTGTAAAGAAACGATGTGCAGCGGAAGATGGTCACAGACTGAATCTAGAATCACCCCATCTAGAGAGCATTTGAGATCTCTCTATAGTGTGAGGCTCCTAGGAGTCTAAGAGTGACATTAGCCATGTTGGTTGAAGGGACCTTGGGGAATACAGGGACTCTGGGGACCACTTCCAAGCAGACTGGGTGGGAGGGGTGTGACGAACTCCCCCTCTGACAGGGCATTATTAAGGATGGAGTCCTCCCGGGATCCCTGACTCTGTGGTGTAAGGGTGTGGTCAGGTGTGCCACACCTGTGTCCTGCTGGCACAATGACTCTGCCCCCAGGCATCTCTCCTGACACTCCTGGGCTTAAGACCCAGCCGGCTCAGCTGGATGTTGGCATTCACTTACTACATGTCTTTGGCCACCTGCCTGCTTCCTGGACCCACGTCCCTTGGCTGGAGAGAAAAGAGTTGGCCTAGAGCTTTCGGAGATCCCATGGCTTAGGGGAGTCTCTAGATGGCTGGGGCTTGCCACCACTCCACCCACGCTTAGTGGCGGGCCCCAGGGAGATGCCTGGCTAGGCGTCTCTCATCTTGTCCTTGGTCACCTTCCAAACGGTTGTCTAGACTTGGACCAGCACAGGGCCAGGAGCACTATTTGAAGAGCCATCCCAAGCCTTCTCCTGCCCTGTTGCCCCATCAGAGCGCTGCAGACCAACCATGGTAGGCTGGCCGGGCCCGGGGAGGGGGAGTCTGCCTCTATCTGGGATCACTCTGTGAAACGCTAAGTCTCAGCTGTGGCTTCCCTCCTTGCTCCAACCTCAGTCCTGGCCTCACCTCTCAGTTAGGCTGTATCTCTTGCGCTTGACTTCATGTGTGTGTAACTTTCACCTCTCGCCCCAACTTTCCTAGCCTTAACCTTCCTTTCGTTCGCTTGGATCATCTGTTGTGTTTGGTCTGATTTTAATACCTGAACTTGGTCCACCTTAGGTTGCCCTTGTTGAATCACCAGTCCCATCCATGTGGGGTTGTGTGTGTGTGTGTGTTGTGTGTGTGTGTGTGTGTGTGTGTGTGGAATTTCCAAGGCTTCTAGGGCCAGAATTTCAGGCCACCATTTTCACCTGAACTCAGGTCTCTTTGCTTGTAAGGCAAAGGCTTATCTCCTGAGCCATCTCCTCAATCGTGTAGATTCTTAATAAATGTGTTTGTGAACCGTGTGCATGTGAAGGACAGAGGATAATCTTGGGGGTTGGTCCTCAGGTGCAATCCACCTTGTTGGTGTTTGTTTGTTTGTTTTTGAGTCAGAGTCTCTCACCTTTACCAGGAATTCCCCAAGTAGGCTAGGCTGGCCAGTAGGGGAGCCCCACAGATCCATCCGCCTCCACATCCCAAGAACCTACAAGCACATGCACAAACCATACTTTATATGTGGGTTATAGGGATCAAACTCAGGGTCTCTGGCTTTCACAAGATCTTTACCAACTGACCCATCACCTTCCTGATCCCTCTCTCATGGGCTACTTACTGCATTCCATTTGGTGGGTGGCTCCTGCCAAGGTAAAAGTTGAGAAAGGGATTGGGAAGAAGGGATGGAGGGAGATGGGAGAGCTGGTTTTGGCAGTGGGGCTTCAGAGGGGAGACTGGGATTCTGTTCCTATCCAGAGAACAGGGTTCCTGTCCAGGGTCTGGAGTCGGTATGTCAGCACTCTGGAGGTGTGGGGGAGCTGTCTGTTCCCCTGTGCTAGGCCCTGGGGATCCAGGGTCTCCCTGTCCCTTCATTGCTCTTGGCTAATGACCTGTCTCCAACTACACTTCTCTGGAGGCACAGAGCCAGATTCAGCTGTGGCTCCTGGGGACTGGAACCCAACATCAGACTGGGGAGGGGGAGGCAGCAGGTGTCTTGATGCTCTGAGGCAAGCATTCTCTTGGTTTTGGAGACGGAGAAGGCTGGAGATGTGCTCAGTGGTTAGAGCGCTCACTGAACATGTCCAAGACCCTGGGTTCTCTCTCCAGCACCTGACAAAGCAGGTGTTGTGGTGCACACCTGTCTCCTAGCACTGGGTGGATCAGGAGTTCAGGGTCATCTTCCACCACGTAGTAAGTTTGAGACCAGGCTAGGCTACACGAGACTCTGCCTTCAAAAGAAAAATAAGTTAAACAGAGAAACCACCAAGGCTGCTAGAAATATACATGTGTCTCTTTTATGGTGTGTGTGTGTGTGTGTGTGTGTTGTGGTGTGCATATGTGTGCTTGTGCACTTGTGCACATATGTATGAGAGAGAGAGAGAGAGAGAGACTGTGCCTACTGGGGATTTGAACTCAGGTCCTCATGTTTTCACAGCAAGCTCTCTTATCTGCTGGGCCATCTCCCCAAACCCAGAAGTGTGGTGGGTTTTTTGTTGTTGTTGTTGTTGTTGTTGTTGTTGTTGTTTTAACATAAGGGAGGCTGTAAGGATTAGAACCCAGATCTGGATCACTTCCTTCTTCCCTCAAGAATGATCTATCAGGGTAACCTTCATTTTTAAGGGCATGGTATGACTGAGAATTTGGTCAGGACTTGAAATCTTCTCTCCTCTGTCCAGTCAGACCTCACAGAGTTCAGGGGAGACAGGAGGGTGTGTCCTGAGGTGGGCAGGAAATGCCAGGATAGAGGGGGTTTATGGGGGGGGACAGGGGATGGAAGGTAGCCCGAGAAACAGGTAGAATATCCTGCAGTCGGAAGTGATCATTTTTTATTAATCAGAAGGAACCGTATATGTAATTACTCGAGATGAGCTCCGCAGGGGAGTTCTTTTCTTTATGATGTCTGAAAGGATTTATAAATATTACAGAGGTTTACAGCAGCTTCACGTAGCAAGCCACCCTGCCAACCCTCCTTTCAAAGGATTAGGGAGCGAGAAAGCGCCCTGTAAAGCTAATTACAAGTCGCTGGGCGCTGGTGCCCTGGAAGCCCCGGGGAAATAGACGGGGGCGGGTGAGGAGACCACCCAAGGCGTTGGGTAGGTGGAAGATAGGGAAGCCCCTCCTTTGGGGAAAGAGCGCTACCGCCCCCCGAGATGGTGGCCAGGGAGAGTGTAGTCTGGGGGCCCTGAACTGACAGTCTTTCCTTTTCTGACATGAAGAGTCAATCTGGGGGCTGAGGAGATGACTCAGTGGGTAATGTGCTTGTGAGAACCTGACTGGGATCCCCAAGACTCAGGTAAAATAAGCCAGGCATGGTGGTTGTGTTTGTGGTTCAAACACTGTGGGGGAGGCAGGCAGATTCCTAGTTAGTCTAGCCTAATGGGAGAGAAAAGAAAGAAAGAAAGAAAGAGAGAGAGAGAGAGAGAGAGAGGAAGAGAGAGAGAGAAAGAGAGAGAAAGAGAGAGAAGAGAAAAGAAAAGAGAGGAAGAAAGAGGAAGAGGAGAAAGAAAAGAAGAGAAAAGAGAAGGAAAGAAGAAAGAAAAGAGAAGAAAGAGAGAGAAACGATAACGACCACGACAAAAAGAGAGTAATGAGGAGAGCGCACGAAAATAGCTCCCCTCCACTATCACATCACGTAGCTTCCTTACTTCAGATCTCTCCCTTCCTTCCTATTTCACCGCCTCCACTACTCCCTCAGAACTCCCACGAATATAACACATGAGACTGTGAGAGTGTATGTGTGACTTAAGTGCATGTTACCTCAGTTTCCTCACTTGGAAAGTGGGGTACAGGTTGACCACAAGGACATACATTTTGGAAACTGAAGTGACCGTCTGTGCTTTCTAATGTCAGCCAGTCTTCATCTGATTAGTATCACGTTCTGTCTCCTTAGGGCAGGGATCTGCCGTACCAGGACCCCGAGCGCTGGCGGGACAGTTAAGCTCTCCTGCTCTTGGGGACTAGCTGTCAAATGGCTTAAGCCCAGCCCTCCGGCCTTGGCAACGGATCAGATGTGGTTACCCCACGCAACAGCCGGCTTGGCCAGATGGACCGGGGGTGACTTTGAGGCTGAGCTGGGGCCTGTAAAATACACTGGACATCCGAGCAGGTTGCTGGGGGGCAGTGAGGGCTCAGCTGGAGAATTCTTCGCACGCATGGGTGGGTTAATATGTGTGCCCAAAACACCGCTGTGGGACAAGCTTGGCAGTTCTTCCTCCCCAGGGTCAAGAGTAGGCTTCTCTTCATCTCTCCGCTTTCCCAATACCTATGCATCTTCCTGTTTCTTTCTCCTTTTCTTTTTTTCCCTAGAGACCTTGTGTATACTGGATTAAATACTCTACTGCTGAGCTACACCCAAAGGCCCTCTCTGGGAGAATCTAGCCAAGTTTTCTACTATAGAGCCATGTGCTCAGCCCCTCAGTGGGGCGCTCTAGAGAGGTGCTCTACCTCTGAGCCGTACCCTTAGTCCGTCTCTGAGGGATTCTAGGTAGGTGTTCTAGTGCTGAGCCATGCCCCTAGTCCCTTGCTGGCCCTCCCTCCTTATGAAAGAGCTGTGTCGTTCCACTCATCCCTTGGGGGATACTGAACACACTGTGCTAGCATTTGACAGGCCCCGCCCTGTAAAGGAGACCCCGTCTGGAGGTAGGAGCGCTGGATTCTAAGCTCAGCCAAGCTTTCTGGAGGAGGTAAGCCATGTGACCACAGCAAGGCTCAGTCCCAGGCCTGTCCAGGAAGCAGGTGACCACTGTCTGTGCCAGCCGTGGGTGCAGTCTGTTCTTGCCTAGTCATGTCTCCGACCCTGTAGCTCAATGAGGGGGACAGTGATGCCATCCAACCTCTAACCCCTGTTGGTCTGGCTTCCTGCTTCCGCTCACCACAGCCTCAAGAACGCTGGATGTGTAGACTAAGCTCCTGCCTCTGGGAATGGACCTCAGCAAGCCGGGAGATGACAGCCTGCCAGGGAGTCTCAGAGTCCCTGTCGCTGTGAGTCATGAAGCTGCGGTCCTGAAAATAAACACTAGGGAACAATAGGAGGTGTTTGGGAAACATTTGCCCAAGTCCACACGGCAGTCGAGCTGGCTGGCGTGGAAGACTTCCTTTGGGCCACCATCTTTAATGTATGTGTATGTATGTCTTAGAGTGCACATGTATGTAGTATGTATGTATGTATGTATATACATACATATATATGCATGCACACATGAAGAAACCGGAGGACAACCTCAGGGAACACCATTCATTCCCTGGGAGAGTCTAGGCAGGTGCTCTACCACAGAGCCACGCCCCCAGCCCCTTGCTGGGGATTCTAGGCTGGGTGTCCAGCACTGAGCTGTATTCCAATACCCTTTATTATGTTTGCTTAGGTTAATTTTTATTTTTGAAACAGGTCTCATGCAGCCTAAGCTACCCTTGCAACGGCTACAGAGCTAAAAATGACCTTGACCCTTGATTCTCTGACTCCGCCCTCCAATTGTTGGGCTCACAAAATGTGTACCCCTATACCTAGGCTCCTGTACTGGCTGCCCCTGCAAACCCCTGCCATCAGAGCAGGAAGCTGGTCACTGACACCATGACTTCTTGCCATGATGGACTTGCATCCCCTTTGTCAGAGTAAGTCCTTCCTCCCTTGAGTTACTTCAGTCACAGCTAGGAAGAAAGGAACTGACACAGTGTCCTTCGAAGCTTGCTTTCAAGAGCTCTTTCCTTGCATGTCACCTGTGACAGGGATCTCACCTCTTTCCAAGTGCATCTCCAGGGCAAGTTTTCACTGGATACCCATAATGACCCAACCTAAGTACTCAGGGGCACTGAGAACTCATGTTTGGTCTTCTCTGGGTATGGTCTTGACTGAGTTTGTTCATGCCTTAAGTACCTACTGAGTGCTAGGTACTATGTGCTATGGGAAATGGCACCACAGTGGCTGTATGTGTGAGGAGAACAGAAAGAATGTCTGCACCTGTTCAGAGAGGTCATTACGGCTGGGGGCCAACAAACTGAGCCTGGAAATCAGTGAAGGACCTATGAGTGTTGTCTGTGTCTTAGAGAGAAGGGAAGTTTGTGGAATACTCCAGCATGAGTTGTGAGGTCACATCACAGATTATGAAGGACCGGAATCAAACAGGGAGGAATGGATCACGAAACAGTGGCCTCAAAGTCCCATTCAGACCCAGGGATGGCGGTGCATACCTGTCATCCTAGCAGTCGAGCTGAGGCAGGAGGATCCAGAATTGGAAGTTAGCCTGGGCTGTATCATCAGACCTTGCTGAAAGAAGGAAAGAGAGAGAGAGAGAGAGAGAGAGAGAGAGAGAGAGAGAGAGAGAGAGAGAGAGAGAGAGAGAGAGAGAAGAGAAATAAAGAAGGAAGGAAGGAAAGGGGGAAAGAAATAGAAGAAAAGGAAATAAAGCAAGGAAGGAAGAAAAGAAAAGAAGAAAAAGAAAGAAAAAAGAAAGAAGCTGGGCTGGGAGTAGGGATGCTCAGTTAGCAAAGTGCTTCTTATGCAACATGAAGACCTGAATGTAAACAGCATTCCAGTATAAAGGGCAGGTATGGGGCTGGGGAGATGCTCTGCCTTACAAGCCAAAGGACCTGTGTTTGGATCCCAGATCCCATGTAAAAATGCTGGACAGGAATGATGGAGGCCTGTACTTCTGGTCCTGGAAGATGGAGCCTGGGAAACCCAGAGCAAAGCAATAAGGATGTAGAGTAATCCAGGATAGATTTGGGCCCCCAAAACACACAATGTTCTCTCTCTCTCTCTCTCTCTCTCTCTCTCTCTCTCTCTCTCTCTCACACACACACACACACACACACACACACACATATGTGCACAGAAAAAAAAGAGGCTACGTATCATAGCATGCTTTCTGAATCTGAAACCTGGTGCTGGTGAGGGGGAGAAGGAGGATCCTTGGGAACTCCCTGACCAGCCAGCCTAAAAAAATCAGCATGCTCCAGGCCTATCTCAGGAGCATCAAGGCCCAGACAGACTCTGCTCCCTCCTCCTGAAAACCACCAAACCCACAGTTATTTTTACAGCAGGACTCGGTGGCCACAGGGCCTTTGAACAGATGCCTCTGTGAGCTTCTGCAGTCTGGTGCCCCAGCCAGTCCTTCTGGGGCCACAACTATAAAACAGGCAAGAGGCATTCTGAGAGACATTCTTGCTGGTTTTAAAGCTTCACGTGCCTTTTCTAAATGGCTATAAATGAGACGAAGGCTCCCAATGGGGGTAAGGGGAGTGGGAAAGAGGTGACACGAGGGGGGGACATTTAGAGGGAAAAGACAGAATACCCTCTAATTGTCCTCAAAACTCCCTACATTTCATCTGGTAATTAGTTGACAGATGTGAGAGGCAAGTTCCTCTGGGGTAAGAAGGAGAAAGAAAAAGAAAAATGACTAATTGTCTCTGCCTAGAGTATGTGGAATGTGAACTCCTGGCATTGGGGGTGGGCAGATCTGGACCAAATCCAATCTCTAGTCCCTCATCAGCTCACAGCCCACCACAATCCTTCATGGCTGTCTGGGTGTGGCCTCAGGTCAATGGGGGCTGTGTCCGCTCCCAACCAGTACCTGCTTCCTTCCTTCCTTCCTTCTTCCTCTCCTTCCTTCCTTCCTTCCTTCCTTCCTTCCTTCCTTCCTTCCTTCCTTCCTTCCTTCCTTCCTTCCTTCCTTCCTTCCTTCCTTCCTTCCTTCTTCCCTTCCTCCCTTCCTTCCTTCCTTTCTGCGTGTGTGTGTGTGTGTGTGTGTGTGTGTGTGTGTGTATGGTCCATACATGTGCGTACACACGTGGGCCTACTAGTGTGTACAGGCACATGTCCCCAGTGTGTGTACATGTGAAGATCTGAAATTGATAGTCTTCTTCAACCACTCTCCACTTTTACCACTAAGGCAGGCCAGGGTCTCTCGGTTGAACCCAGAGCTCATCAGTCGGCTAGGCTAGCTAGTCAGCTTGCCCTGGGGATCCCCTGTCTCTGCCTCCTGAGTGCTGGATGACCTACAGCCAACATACCTGCCAAGTTCTTCTGTGGGTTCTGGGGATCCAGACTCCAGTCCTCAGGCTTGCAGGCAGGTGCTTTATCCACCTAGTACCTCCCCAGCCCCCCCCCCTTTTCTAAATACACAACAGAAGTGACCTTCAGGGGATCAACACTTCTTCAACACTACAACGCTTCTGGCTGGAATCCTGCCCACTCACCTACAAAAGAACCACAACCTCCCAACAGACCCTTCCTAGAGCCCCCCCATGCCTTCTGCCACAGAGGACAATTCAGGTAAGGCCTGGCCAGGGGCCTCTCCTCTCAGGGGCTGCCAAACAGGCACTGTCTGCTATGTTAAGAGGTGCTTTCTGTTACTGGGAATCTCCTCCCATCCTCTCCTGGGGGCTGGACTGACAAGGGCTAAACCCAACCAACTGTAATTACTGTCATCGCCACATCCTGTCGCCCCGGGGCAAAGATGAGCCAAGATGCCCTGGGAGAGGAAGCTCACTCCCCCGGCTGGTCACGGGTCAGAGGGTCCTGGGTGCAGCCAGCCACCCTGCCCCTTGCGCCACTGTAGGCCCACCTCCCTCCCCAGGTAGAGAGAGACCCCTCTCCCAGTCTCACCCTAACCCCTCCTTTAGCTAGGGAGGAGACCAGAGAGGTAAGAGTTTCCCCCAAAAAAGCATCCCTCCCCATTACCCAACTGCCAACCTCTTATTTTAAAACAGTTTTATAATCACGGAGAGGTTGAGAGACTTACAGAGTTCCCACACATCCCGGACTTAGATACCTCTTAGGGGCGAATGCAAATGCTCTGCTGAGCCACGCCCCCAACCCCTTACTGGGGGATTCAGGCAAGTGCTCTACCCCTGAGCCACGCCCCCAGCCCCTCACTGGGGGATCCTAGGTGGGTGCTCTACCCCTGAGCCACACCCCCAGCCCCTCACTGGGGGATCCTAGGCGGGTGCTCTACCCCTGAGCCACACCCCCAGCCCCTCACTGGGGGATTCTAGGTGGGTGCTCTACCACTGAGCCACACCCCCAACCCCTCACTGGGGGGTTCTAGACAGGTAAGGCACTCTACTACCAAGTTATATTCACAGTCTTTTTTTTTTTTTTTTTTTTACTTCTTATTTTGAGACAAAGTTTCACCAAGTTGCCTGGATTGGCCTTGACCTCACCCTGTAGCCCACACTGTCCTGAACCCCTCAGGCCAGGCTCTTCCTTTTCAGCAGAACCCTGGCCGTGTTCAAGACACCTGCAGCTCCAAATGCCTCTCCCTGTCCTTGAAGACGGGGATAACAGGAGACTAAGTCTCTGTTCATGTCACATCAGAAAACTTGAGAACTACTCCAGGGGGCATGTTCATCGGGGGATCTTGGTAGGTCGCTGTACCTCTCAGGTGGCTGGCAGTCATTTGGGTTTGTGATATTGTAGCTGAAGCAGTTTTCTTGAGGCTGGGAGGGAGCCTTGAAGACACAAGCAAGCACTTAGACATCATCTTGGAGCTGCCAATCTGTCTCAGGATTCTCAGCACATTTTGTGAATTGCTCTTGGGGGACCTCTGGTACTCCTAGCCAAACATAACGTGTATGTGTGTGTGTGTGTGTGTGTGTGTGTGTGTGTGTGTGTGTGTGTGTGTAGTTGCATGTGTGCACTTGCATGTGTATGTATACATGGGTATCTGTGAATTTTTATGTGTACATAGGTGTGTTCATGCATTCATTGCATGTAGTGACATGTGTGTATGTTCTGTGCATGCATGCAGGGGTCCTTGTAAGTATGTACCAGGTGTTGTGAGTGTTCATGAGTGCACAGGTGTGTGCATGAGTGTGTGTACATTTAGCTGCATGTATGTGCACCTATGTGTGCATGCATACACTGGTGCTTATGTATGTTCATGTTATGTACATACATTCACATTTGTGCACTTGTGCATGTATGCATACACATTTGCTTGTGAATGTTCACATTTGTACAGGGGTGTGTGTGTGTGTGTGTGTGTGTGTGTGTTTAGAAGCTAGGAGTCCACTTTGGTTGTCATTCCTCTGGAGATGTCCACCTTGTTTTTTGCTCCAGATTCTCTCACTGAACTGAGAACTCACCAACCAGGTAGACTGACTGGCAAGCGAGCCTCAGGGATCCTCCTGTCCTCCCTTCCCCAGTGCTCCTGTGGGTCAAATTCAGGTTCTCGTACTTGTGTGGCAAGTGCTCTGCTGCCTGAGCTATCTCTCTCCTGCCCTGACACATTCTTGATGGACCCAAAACATTTTTTTGGAAGAGCATCAACTTGAAGGACAGGGAGGAGTAGGGTAGACTCTTGTGATTTCCAATCACTTCCCCCCAGAAGTCTCCCAGAGCTTTGCAGGGAACGGGGCCTCTTGTCTATCTTTCAAGAGGAAGCCAAGCTGCTGGCCTAGTCTCATCCAGCCTTCTATCTCCTGCCCAAGTCCTCCAGCTACAACACCCCTCCACCCCTGTAGCTAGGCTGTTCCCCATCCCGTACACCTGCAGGGTCAACTCACAGGGCCACATGAGTTCAGGCCACTACCCTCACGTAGCTCTGGACAAGTCAGGCTTATTAGTGAGCAAGTCCCTCTCTTCAGCCTTGTTTATGGTTGGACTATTTTCGTCAAATTAATTAAACACATGCTAAATCCTCTCCAATTTGTTGTGCAACAAACTAAAGACGCTAGGATCGTGAAATGCACACAAAACCTGTTTCTTCTGATAAATACCCACCCATCAAGCCTCATGTTGCACGGTCTAGAATCTGATCCCAATATCTGGCTGTGTCAGTATAGGACTCTGACCTCTGAATTCTTGGGGTTCCCAGGAGACCCCATGGTGGATCCCATTGTACAATGAGGACTGTGTGTGTGTGCATGTGTGCATGTGTGTGTGTGTGTGTGTGTGTGTAGGTCAGAAGACAACTTGCAGGAATCAGTTCTCTACTTCTAGCATGTGAGCTATGGGAATCAAACTCAGGTCTTCAGGCTTGGTGGCAAGCTCCTTTACCTGCTGAACCCTCTTATTGGCTTTGTCCACCAGTTTGCTGAAACAGGCTCTCTTGTGGCACCTGGAGCTTGTCAATTCAGGTATAGTATCTAGCCAGTAAACACCAGGGATCTGCCTATCTCTTCAGGGTTGGGATCACAGGTGTGTGTTACCATGTCTGATTTTTTTATGTGGGTGCTAGAGATCTGAACTCAGGTCCTTACTTTACTGCCTGAATCATCTTTCCAAGACCTCATGGTGGCTCTGGATTTGGAGGTGCCTCAGATCACTAAAGATCAGAGTGTGTAGCTTCTAAGAGTTAAAAAAAAAAAAAACATTCCCAGCAAACCTATCATATGTGGGATGTCAGCCAGAGCTGTCTGCTACAGTTCCTGCAGGTAATTACTATACACACAGGATCTTCTTCCAGCTTTGGACTCCTGCTAAGGCAAGGCTTTGACACAAGAAGAGTTTGGTCCCAGGTCCCACATGGAGGAAGAGAAAATTAACTTCTATAGCATGCCAAGCTATACCCAGGAGTCATGTTTTCTCAAGCTAGTTTCTTTCCCCTGTATTTCTAACTTGCATAAAGTGGTTCCCAAAGAATGAGGCATGGAGGAGCCTGCATGCAAGAGCCTAGGCCTGGACCTCTTCCCCACTCACATGGTCATTCATGTTCAAGGTGATGCCATCTCATGCACAGTTCTTGGCAGGGGGGTCTCCAAGCAAGCATACAGAGAGACTCATGTCATGATGCCCTTTTGATGGATGGAGAGAGTGAGGTTCAAGAAAGAAAGAAATTAATTTGTCCCATATCCACAAAGTCAATGTGAAAATCAGGTGTGGTAACCCTTAGTTTTTTTTTTAAATTTTTTATTATTATTTATTCAATTGTGCATGTGTACGTATGTATGTGCACGTGTGTGTGTGTGTGTGTGTGTGTGTGTCTGTGTGTGTGTAGAACCACGGACGAATTCGCGAACCACCATGGACGCCTCCACCTCCTTTTGCCCCGGGATTCGCAGGCTCCGCCCTACCAGGACCGGAAACGCAGCCCGCCCCCGCTTCCGCCTGGCGTCTATACGTGGGATCTGGGATCCGAACTCAGGACCTTCCGCCTGCAAGGCAGAAGCTTAACCCCTGAGCCACCTCTCCAGCCCCGGTAACCCTTGTTTGTAACTAACTACTTAGGAGGTAGTTTATATTAGAATATCTACTGTCTCAAAACAAAGTCGAAAATCAAATTATAGGGCTGAAGAGATGGCTCAGGGGTTTAGACTGCCTTGTAAGCAGAAGGTCCTGAATTCAGATCCCAGGTGCTATGTAAAAACACCAGTAAGAAACAGTGGCAGCCTATACTTCCAGTCCTGATGGATGAAGCAAAAAGGAAGTAGAAGCAATCCAGGATGATTCCTGAAATTCACCCTTGGTCCTCCTCAGAGATATGCAGTGCTCTCTGATACACATACATGCACATACACACACACACAGACACACACACACACACACGAAGTAAATAAAATTTTAAAAATCATATTATAAAATTTAATAGTTTGCTGAATATTCAGAATTGTATCAACATTCCCCTAACCACTTTAGAACATTTGATATAGCTGTGTAGATATAAATGTTGTCATTATAAGAGATGATCACAGTTCTGTCAAGTACCAGAATTTATTGTTTTTGTATTATTGTATTTGGAGACTTGGTGTTTACCCTTTTCTTTCTACTTTCCTTTTTTTAGTCTTTATTAATCACTGTTCAACTTGTTTCTTCTTTGAAATCAACTTTTTTCAGCTTTCACACAAATGAGAACATGTGATATTTGTCTTTCTGTGCTTATAAGTCATATACTATGCCTCCTGATGCCCAGTCAGGTTGGAGACTTTCTCCAGAAGAGGTTTCCAGAGGATGTGTGGACCACCAAGGAGAAGAGATGAGGGAGAAAACAAAGAGAAACAGGATATGGTAACACATGCCTAATCTATATCCAACTAAATCACCTAATAACACTCAGCTCTATACCTAACCAAGTTAGTCAGCAACCCTGAGTTGCTATTCCCAACTACATTAGTCAGCAATCTTGAGGTCTGAACCCAAATATACTAACCAACAATCCTGAGCTCTATACTTAACTAAACTAGCCAGCAACTGTGGGTTCTATTCCCAACTATACTAACCAGCAACATTGAATTCTATTCCCAACTAAACTATCCAGCATCCCTGAATTCTATATCCAACTATTTAGCAACCCTGAGTTTTATATCCAACTAAACTACTTAGTAATCCTGAGTTTTATGCCTAATTAAACTACCTAACTTCATTGACATCTTGCCAAGGTTTGAAATATGAGTTGTACCCCACAGGTTCATGTGCTTGAATCTTTAGTTGTTTGGAAAGGTTATGGCACCTTTAAGAGGTGGAAACTTGCTGGAGGAAGGAAGTCACAGAGAGTGGGCCTTGAGGTTGGTTAATCCTGCCATGATTCAGTTAGGGGGTCTACTTTTGCAGTTTTGAGCCTCTTAGTCTCCATGATGGATATGACTTAGGCCACCTCCAGCTTCTAACAGCTAGCCATGCCTTTTCTGTCATAAAGGACTACATCTCCCCTTTGGAACTGTAAGCTGAATAAATCTCCTATTCTCCCCTTAAGTTGTTTGAGCCTGAGTGGTGTCTCACAGCAGCATGGAAAGAACAACTGCTACACTTTTATACTTTACCAAGCTAGCCAGAAAATCTTGAGTTCTACATTCAACTATACTAGCCAACAACCCTGAGATCTATACCCAACTAAGTTAGCCAGCAACCCTGAGATCTGGACTTGAATAAACTAACCAACAACCCAACAAATGTGGGTTCTGTTCCCAATTAAACTAAGCAGCAACATTGATATCTAGACCCAACTAAACTCTCTGGTATCCTTGAGTTTTATACCCACTGAACCTATGTAGTGACTTTGAATTTTATGCTCAACTAAACTAACCAGCAATCCCTGAATTCTGTAACCAATTAAACTATCCAGCATTCCTGAATTCATACCCCATTAAACTATCTAGTGTCCCCAGGTTCTATACTTGTCTAAACCACCTAGTAACCCCAAATTTTATAGCCAACTAGACTAACAAGCAGTCTTGAGTTCTATACCCAACTAAACTATCTAGCAGCCCTGAGTTTTATACCCAGTTAAAGTAGCCAGCAACTCAGATATAGGTTTTGTTTTATTTTGTTTTGTTTTATCCATGTGAAGTCTAAGCAGTTGTAATACCCATCCATTCCTACCAGGAGAAAAGAAAGTATATGGAAACCATTAAAACAGAATAAATGGGATGCAGGCAAATATGGGGTCCAGCCAAAAGGGATTAAAAAAAAGAAATTCCTGGATGACAGGATCTAGATTAGCAAATAAGAGAGATGAGGAGCAGACAACAAAGGAGGATCTTGGGGAGATGGGGGATTCCATAGTTTTGATAGATTCCTGAAATATTAGAAAAATCTAGGAGGCAAGAAACAGAAGCACAAGAACAGAATTTAGAATCTGCCAAATAAAATAAAAATAAAATCTGAACAAGTACATGAACACAAGCAAGTAAGCAAGCAAGCAAGCAAGCAAACAAACAAACAAGAAACAAGCATTCCTAGACTATTGAGTGTTGCAGGAAATACATTGGAAGCACTGTTTCCAGCTTTCATACTCAGCTTATAGATATGACAAAGAAGATGGGATCCAAGGTTAAAGAATGTCAATATTTTCAACCACCACACAAAAAAGTACAAAGGACAGATGCATGATGGAGGAAGGAGGAGGGTGCATGTTTGAGTTATTTCTCTTTTGCTACTGTGAGGCAATATTCATATACAACTTAAGGGAGAAAAGGAAATGGATTTGGCTCACAGTTCCAGAGGAGAATGAATCCATTACAGTGGGAATCACATAGCAGAAGGCATGGCTGGAGGCAGAATCAGGAGACTGGTTCAGGTTACCACAATCTAGACAGAGTAAATAGAAACAAGGATGGGCCACCAAACCAAACACTCACTCCCTGTGTTGCCTTTTTTCAGCAAGGTTTCATCTTTTAAAGATGCCACAACCTTCTCAAACATTAACAGTAGCTAAGAATATAAACATATGAATCTATGGAGGGCAGCTCACATTTAAACCATGATAGCACTGACATATAGTTATACATTGGCATCTTTATCACAGGCTTCTGTTTTCAATAATTTAAGCTAATCTGAAGATTATTGATAGAACCGGTGTACATATTAAGTTTGTATGAGCGGAAATAATAATAAAAAATAAAAAAAAGATTATTGATAGAGCCATTAACCATAAGTCAGAGTGGGAGAAATGCCCTTCAAAAACCTGCCCCTAGTGCCCTACTTTTTGCAATTGGATTTCACCTTCTATAGCTCCATAACTTCCCAATGATCTATTCTAATTTTTATTATTTTAAAAAACAATGTTTCATGTAGTCCAGGATGGCTTCCAACTCTGTGTAGGCAAGATGCCTTGAACTCCTAATCCTCATGCCTCCACCTCCCAAATGCTAGGATGACAGGGATATGGTCACCACACCCGGTCTATATGTTAGTGGAGATGGAACCCAGGGTTCTGTGCAAGGTAGGCAAAAATTCTACAGACTGAGACACATCCCCAGCCCCATGTCCCCTTTTTAATTCATCAATAGATTAAACTGATGATTCTGTCCAAGCACTGATGAGCTCATCCCTGCAAATGCCATTACAGGTTCACTCTGAGTTGCATTTAAAGTATATATCTCTCATTCCAATCCATATGGACCATCACATTATCTAAAAGCAATTGATAAAGCCACATGTCTATCATCCTAACACTTGGGAAGCTAAGGCAGGAAGATTTTAGTTCCACATCAGGGTTGACATTGATTATTTACAACTCCAGATATGTACCCAGGCAAGAAGAGTACGTTCCTTCAAGACAGAAGGTAACATCAAGGCCAATGAAAGCAACATTGTGTTGAGTGATTTCTTTGAAGATTCGCTGGATTTCGTTGATTTCCATGACCTCAGCCCTTCTGGAAAGCCTTATTTTTTAAATCCAAGTTCATTTGTTAATTTGATGAGCTATCAAGGGGTCACTCAAGCAATAATGGCATTTTCAATGCAGGCTGTCATTTGAGGAAAGACAATGTGGTTTAAAGCTCCCCTGGTCTTAAATTAAAGAGTACCACCTTAGAATCTTACATTGGCATACACACATATCTGGCTTTGCTAAGCATGTTCTGGAGGAAGATGACTTTGCATATCCACCAATCATGTTTATGCAAAGTTCAGATACTGCAGTGGAAATGAAGACTTCAGAAGGGATTAATTGGAGTTTCAGAGGACCTGGTTTAGTTCTCCTTAAAGTAGGCTGTTAGCAAAAAAAAAAAAAAAAAAAAAAAAAAAAAAAAAAAAAGAGGAGTTCTATTTTGATCCTGGGGTCTGTCTGGATTCCTGTGCGGTCATGTGACTGCTCTCTTCTGCCATATCATTATGTACTCATCCAGCAGACCCTTACTAATGTCTGGCCATGAAGTAGTCCAGTTTGGACTCTCCAACTGTGTGCTAGATGATCCTCTTTTCTTGATAGATCTCCCAGCCTTGAGTATCCAACAGAAAACAGAACACAGAAAACAGATTCATACAGACTGCTGCCAAGCAATGCCTGTGTCCTCTAGAGCGGGAGGCCACATCTCTCATGCTTTGTTTTTATGATCTCCCTTTGAACTGCAGACCCCTCTCCCTATTCCTCTGCATACCAGACTCACCTATCTTTGTGTGTGCATATACATATATTTGCATGTGTGCATGCATGTCTGCTCACTTGCATGTGCATGTGTGTGTATCCGTGTACATATGTACATGTGTGTGCTCATGTGTGCATGTGTACACATATGTGCATGTATGTATTCATGTCTATGAGCAATTGTGTGTGTGTGTCCATGTGTGTATTTGTGTATGCATGCATGAACTCATGTGGATGCATGTAAGCATGCATCTCTATGTGTCGTATATGAAGTTGTACACATGTATTCATGTGTTCATGTATACATGTGTGTTCACATGCATATGAGTCTGTGTACATGCATTTGTCCTGTGTAGGTACATATGCATGCATATGTACATGTGATTATATATGTATGCATATACATGCATGTCTGTATGTTTGTGCTGCATGTGAAGGCCAGAGGAAACATATTGTCATTCTTTAGACAACATTTGCTTCATTTTTGGTTCAGACACCGTCTCTCACTGATCTGGAACTTGCTGGTTCTGCTAGACTAACTGGCCACCTTGTTTCCACCATACTAGGATAACAAGCTCATACCATCGCCTCTGAACTGTATCACATGGGCTCTGAGAATTGAACTCCCATCCTCAAGCTCGCTAGGCAAGCATTTTATTGACTGATTTATCTCCTCAGCTTCCCACCTGCCTGTTACAGTCTCATTCACCCCAATTCCAATGAACACATTCCCAGAGTCACCCAGCGATAGGAGGGAGAAGAGTCAACTTCAGAGAGGTCAGCAGAAATGCAGTGTAAGAAACTAAAATTATTTTCCTGAAAGGGGTGGAGGGACTCAGCCCTCCTCTACGATCATCTGCTAGGGAAGAAAAGAGTGGCTGAGCTGTGGTGTGGGACCCCAGTCACTTCAACCACCAGTGACTGGCAGATGAAGGAGACGTGGGTTCCCACAAGGAAGCCATGTAGAGAAGTGAGTTTTCTGCCCAGGAAGGTATTTACAAGTTGTAGATACGCATATCCATCCGACAGGGATGGGCTTGCAAGGAATCCGGGCCTGCGATGAGAAGTCTCTGCGACCCTAAAAGTCTAAGTAAAGGAGATAAAGAGAAATGGGAATGGAGGGGAGAATAACAGATCCCACGCCCAAGTGGAGGCGCCGGGATGGCAGCTGCCTCGTCAGCAGTTCAAGGGGGCCACAAGGCTCTTATTTGTGGTGAGTTCATTTCAGCAAATGAGAGACAGTGACGGTGCTCAGGCCGTCCTCGGAAATAAAAGCCATCTGGGGGGAAAAGAAACCCATCAAATTCAAAAGGACCAATTCGTCTCTCCCGCTAATGAACCACACCGCTTTTGGTGCCGTCCCGATTTATCTGTTTAGAAAGAAACTCATTATTCCCTCAAACCAGGCCTCCTTTTTGCTGCCGAGTCTGGGGCTTTGGGCAAAGATATTTATTGTGGGCTACATTAGACATATAACAGAGCGTGTTAAATGGCGAGGCGCTATTCACATGGCAGCCATTCGCTGTACACGTAAGTCCCCAGTTTCCCACTGAAGAACTGCAGTATGACTGGAAGCTGAAGCATCCAAGGGACTGGGGAGCCGGCTCATCCCATAGAGTGCTTGCTGTGCAAATTTGAGGACCTGAGTCCAGACCCCACAGAATCCACATAAAAAAGTTATGAATAGCACATGTGTATGAATCCCACCACTGGAGAGAAAGAGACAGAATTCCTGGGGCTCACTGGCCAATCTGTCCCATAGGGGAGCTCCAGGCTCGGTGAGAGACTCTCAAAAAAAAAGGTGGAAAGTGATGGAAGAAGGCACCAGATCTTGACCTCTGACTTCACATACACCCATGCATGCACACATATATGCATACGCATACATACATGCACATGCAAATGCACACACACATACACATACCACACACATATATACACAGATACATACAAGCACACATACACATACATATACACCCCACATGATTATGTACATAAACCACACACGCAAACTCAAAAAAGGGAGACTGGGGAGATGGCTTAGGGGTTAAAGCCTTTGCCTCACAAGCAAAAGAACCTGAGTTCAAGTCCTCAAATCCATGTAAAAATGTCAGCAGAAATGGAGGCAGGCTACTATTCCAGCCCTGGAGGGCAGAGCCTGGGAATCCCCAGAGCAAGCTGGCTAACCAGACTAACTCTAATGGCTGCTCTGGGTTTTATTAGCCACCCAGGCATACCATAATAAGGTGGAAGAGCGATGAAGGATGATTCCTAACTACCACCCTTGGATCTTCACAGGCACACACACTCAAGTGCAGTCGTTAGTATATACCCACACACAGGCACACAATCCACGTGCAAACTCACGTACATAAGAAAAATAAAGAGAGATGCAAATGTTTGTGTGGTATAAGAGCTATGAAGTCAGAAAGATCAGGGAGGGATGTGGAAGGTCTGGGAGTGAGGGGTGGGGCTGACAACTTCAAGGAAAAGTGCTGGTGCTGGGCGTGGCTCAGGTAGAGCACCCGCCTAGACTCCCCCAGTGAGGGTTAGGGGTGTGGCTCAGTGGTGGGTACTCCACCAATGAGGGGCTAGGGGTGTGGTTCAGTGGTAAAGCACCCACCTAACATGCAAGAGGTCCTGGGTTCACTTTCCTATGAAGCAAAAACAAACATGCAGACCAAAAACAAATAAAGACTCAAGCCAGTTTTCTTATTTAGCTGTGGTATGACCTCAAGAGACTTCTCATTTTCTCTTGACCTCAGTTTCCCCATTTGTAGAGTGAGCTTTCTGACATCCATGTCCCAGGAGAGGCCTGAGGATTTCAGAGAGATCCCCAAATCTGCACTCCCTGTTGTCGTTCCAGGTGGATGTCTATGCATGCTTGGAAGCTAGTCCATTCCCAAAACACATTCACTTCACCAGTACAGAGCCATCAGGGAGATCATTTAAAGGGTCTGGGCTGAGCATTGTCTCCAGACACAGCTGGCATAGCCTCTCGACTGCAGGACGGATTAGCCCGAAGCCGGGCTGAAGACTGTACACTGAATCGACTCCAAAGACGTCCTGGGCTGTTGGGCTGTCTCTGGGCACGCTGTTGTAATAAATGATTCCAAAGCCAAGTAAGCAGACACTCTGTGCTATAAATATTTCAGACAGAATGAAGGTCCCTCCCCAGCCCCGGCTCCCGGTATATATTATTTATAAAACCAGAGCTAAGTTGAAAGGTGGTTGTTGGAAAAACAGTCTTGAGCTGGATTCGCCAGGGCTATTGGAACAAGGAGCTTGGAGAGGAAGACCCCACAAGGTCACAGAATGGCATCTGGTCACACCCCTTGGCTCCTGGTAGGCTGGCCAGAAGGACCGGACAGAGCAGCCGGCCTGGAGAAACCCCGTAGCAGCAAAGGCCCAGGCTGGAGACCGAGACCTGCTGGTTTATCAAGAACTGCCATTCGCTTCTCCACAGAAGGTATTACTAAAGAGAGAAAGAAAAGAAAACATCTTTTATCTAGGTTCCTCACAGAGACGAGAGTTTGTCTGGAGACGGGAGGCTGGGAAGGCTCCCTAGGGGAGCGGAGGGAAAGGCTGCGTGTATCTGAGCAGCTTTCTGTGTGGCTCTGGACTCCACGATCCCAGCTGCAAAATGGACAGATGGTCTCCACTGTGCTGACAGCCTGAGGGATGTGCTTGGGTCCAGACCAAAGGCTCCCAGCTGGAGACAGAGGTGTGAGGATGAGGGTTCAAGGTCTGCCTGGACTATATGGGGCAGGGGACCCTGTCTTAAAATGAATGAAAGGGAATGAGGGGAGAAGGGGGGAAGAAGGAAGACAGGGAGGAGGAGAGGGAAAGAAGAAAGGAGAGAAGGAGGAAAGGAAGGGGAGGAGGAGCAACTCCACCCCCCAATTCCAGCATAGCCTGGCCCCCACAAGCCCTCCAGTTTCAGTCCATCACCCTTCAGCTCAGACACACCTTCTCTAGCATCGGGGCCATAAGTCATATCCCAGAAGTAGGGGTGCTTCTCCCAGCAGCTGTCCCAACTCAACTTTGGGATGCCTGACCCCCCTCCCATCTCTACCACTACCTCCGCCCCCACCACCTCCATCCCCATCACCCACTAAAACAAGCAGGAAAATCTGGATGAGTTAATTTGCTAAAATGGACCTAAATGCACTGATTCCTTTTTTCCCCAAAGGAAACTTGAGTTAATTTGGACAGTGACTTGTGCCAGGCTGCCAGTCCCAACACACACCACACAGACGGGGCTCCTCCTGGGGCCAGCTGGCAGCCACCCCTGCCCCCTGCAGGCCATGCCGCTCTCTCATGGGAGGCAGGATGGGGAGGACCCTTGTGGAAGAGCTGTTAGAAGTGTTTCCCAGGTGTGGGCATCTGCAAGTGCCCTTGTAGATTTGCACCGAGGCCTGTGTGGGCACACAGACAAGCCCACAGCACACATACTGAGCATACAAACACTCAATCACACACGTATACACACATGAAACATGCACTGCTCACATGTGCACACACTGCATGCAGGCATTTCTCTAAGCACACATACACTTGCATAAGTATATAAGCATGCACATAACAAGTATGCACACACACATACACATATCCACATACACTTGTATACACTCTTACATATGCACAATATACACTCTTGTACATGCACATACTTATATATATACATAATAAACACGTGTACATCATGCATGCACATACAGACACACACTTGTGCACATACACATATGAACACAAGCACATACTTATTCATGTGCACATTCATACATGTACACACAAGCATACACAGACCCAAGCACACACAGGCTCCTGCCCTCACCCATGTAAGCATGTGCATATACCACATGCCCATTCATACACGTCCTTGGACAGGCACAGTCATGACACTGAAAATATGAACATATGCAAGCACACACATGCCCACATATGCACATACATGCTCTCACTCATGCATACACTCAGTCAAAGCATGTTACCCAAGCGACACTCGTACACAAACTCACCAACTCATTCAGGAACACCCTCCAGCCAGCACATTCATGCGTCCACACATTTAAAGCATAGACACACATAAGTATCCACCCTCTCACTTGTGCACCTGTTCATGCTCTCACACACTTACACTACACATTCAAAGCATGTGTCCACTTTAACATGGACACACATGCATGCACCCAACCATGCTCATACATGCACACACTCATATATACATTCAAGTATACACATACTAAATCATGAATATACCCAACTGTCAAGTTGATGCCAAAATACAAACACATGTACACAGTGATGCGCACACACGAGCATCTGTGAGAGACCAGAGGGCAGATCACTCGGTGCATCCCGTCTATCTAACGCTGGGATAAGTCCAGCTAGTAACTCACTCCTGAGACCAGGGAGATGGCAATGCTGGAGAAGGCTCACCACAGAAGTGGTAGGGTGCTTGCCTAGAATCTACCAGTGAGGGGCAAAGAAAGGAGGGAAGAAAGAGAAAGGGAGGAAAGGAGGGAAGGAGAGAGGGAGGAAGGAAAGAGGGAAGAAGGGAGGGAGGAAGGGAGTGAAAGGTCTCAGAAGGCCTCTTAGGTCTGGAATGGTGTATTCTGCACGTTTCCAGGTCCTACATATCTGGCCTTTAAAAGCCCATGCCGTAGGGCCAGCATCAGAGTGTTTTAGTCAGGGTTCTCTGAAGAAACAGAATCTATAGAATGTAATATATTAAGTTTATTAAAATAACTCACAATAAAAATAGTGTCCTTCAAGGTAGCCACCCGCAGCAGCCTCGTTCTTGACTGGAATGTTCCACAAAGCCAAAAGATCCCGAGAAGGTCTCAAGCCTTTGCTCCTCTGGAGGGTCGAAGACGCTGGGCTCCGATGTCAGTGAAGAACAGCTGGGCTCCGATGTCGGCGATGAACAGCGAACATCAGCAAGGCCTAGAGACCAGGCTCCAAAGGCAGCGGAAAC
Source organism: Typhlomys cinereus (assembly GCA_023101885.1). Taxonomy (NCBI): domain Eukaryota; kingdom Metazoa; phylum Chordata; class Mammalia; order Rodentia; family Platacanthomyidae; genus Typhlomys; species Typhlomys cinereus. The sequence continues at coordinate 671,970 of JALPQD010000741.1, read as the reverse complement.
AGCAACAACGTGGTGGAAAAGGTGAAGCTTCAAGTCAGCCAAGGACGGAGGCAGCAGCAGCAGCAACAATAAAGAAGGTCACGATGCTCTAAAAGCGAATGACACATGCAGAGTGGATGCCACAGCAAGTCGACACAAGATAAGGGAAAAGCAAGTCCCTTCTCCTTGCTCCTCCTATTATCTGCTCCACCACTGGAAAGTACCGCCCACTATGGGCTGGGTTCTCCCCAGCAATCAATCAAGTACCTGCAGACGTGTTCAGGGGCTGTTCCAACCATTAACCTTCCACAGCTGCGCCCCAAACAGTCTGCAACTGTCAAGTTGACACCAAAATGCAACCATAACACATAGCTCAATGAACAAAGTACCTACCCTCAAACCTGGCAACCCCAGTTGATTCCTGGAAGCCCATCTCGTGAGGAGAGAACTGACTTTTGAAAGTTGTCCTTTGAGTTCCACCCGTGAGCTCTGGCATGCAGGCATGTGCTTTCTTCTCTTTCTCAAATAAAAATTCAAAAGTTCGCACCCAACAGTGGCTGAATAGCAGCATCTTCCCGTCTGCCCCCCCCCCCGGCATGTCACACCACACTCCCAGACAACATCTTAAAGCAATGTGGGGGTTTCTGTGCACTGAGAAGGGACATAGCCCTCATGGGACAAGGAAGAGCGAGCGATCCAGGACTACTCCCGACATAACCGTGAGCCTTCACATGCACACGTCCATGTAAACACACACACAGTTATGGTGGCCTGAAGTGGCCTCCTGCTTCTGGCTCCAACCATGCTCTCAGCTGTAACTGGACTCTATCCCTTCCGGACCCATAAGCCAAATAGATCTCCCTGTCTCCTCTGGGTTGCCTCGTCTGAGGGCTGTCTCTCACAGAGAAAGGCTAGCAATGTCAAGAATGTTTAGCAATATTTGCTTACAGCCTTCCTCCCTTCTTGGGTGCAAACCTATCATTTCTTGGATTCTCCGCAACCAAAGGTCCGGTCCTGACCACCTTGCAAAACCTCAGTGGCTCCTGATTTGACCTTATCAGATAGTGACCCCATCTGAGGTGTCTCTGGAGGCACCCGTAATCTCGCTTATCCAAAAGACAGAGCTTAAAAAGGGTGGGGGAGCTTCTTTGAGCTGTAACCGTGGACCACCAAAATGGCACTCAGGGCTTCAGAGAAGACAAACAATTGTGATTCTCCCTTGGGAAGCCCATTCTCCCCCCCCCCTTCTTCCTCAAGAATCTTTTTTTCTTAACCTCCTGCTTAAAATCTAAGTTAATGATATTTCAAAAAACTACAGTCTTTGAAAGTTTCTTTAGGTGTGTTCTGTCCTTTTCTTTCTTTAATATTTTATTTACTTATGAGAGAGAGAGGGTGAGGAAGGGAGAGAGAGGATGCATACATGCATGCTATGGTGGAGGTCAGAGGACAACTTTCAGAAGTCAGTTCTCTCCTTCAACCATGTGGGCTTCTGGGGATTGAACTCAGGTCACCAGGCTTGTGAGTAGATACCTGACCCACTGAGCTATCTTGCCTGCTCCTTTTTGTTTGGTTTTCTCTTTTTCTTTTCTCCTCTCTTTTTGTTTCTTTTAAATGTTTATTATTATTATTATTATTATTATTATTATTATTATTATTAAGAGAGAGAATGCACACCATGGTACATGAATGGAAGTCAAAGGACAACTTTCAGAAGTCAGTTCCCAGGGCTGGAACTCAGATCACCAGGTTTGTGAGCAGACATCTCGCCTGCTGAGCCATCTCACCAGCCCTTGTTTCTTTTTCTTAATCATTTTTCTTTCCACTAGTCATAAAACCCCAGTTCTGCTTTTGACTGGTTTGTCCCGAAACTCTTCTCTTCACAGAAGCTATGGATCCTAGGTTTGCCAGAAGTGAGTCCCTCAAAGATGAAGGTGAACCCCTCAGGCTGCTGAGGGGGAGGGGAAGAAGCTATGTCTTTGCTCCTGCCTGCTCGCAGAGCCGTGAGCACACAGTTTGGCCCCTGCTCACCCACAGGGAAGCATGCATACATGTGGGTGCATGCTTGCATGCCAGCATGCATTCACAGAGTCCTGTCCACCGAAATGTGCATCCACACCCGTTCACACAGGGAGATGCTTCCCACACAACAGATGCAGCCATGAACATGTGTGCCCACACAAGCACACATTAACACCCAGAGGGATGTGTGCACAGGTTCACACTATAGACAGTACTGATAGAGCATCTCCCTTACCCCTCCCTCCCTTCCTTTCTTCCTCCCTCTCTCTTTTTCTTACCTTCCTCCCTTCCTCTCTTTTTCCCTTTCCCCTTTTACTCTTCTCTTTCTTCCATTCTTTCTTCTTTCCTTCCTCCCTCCTTTCTCTCTCACTCTCTTTTCTTTTGTTCATTCTTTCTCTTTCACTCAATCTTTCTCTCTTCTTTCCTCTCTCTCTTGTCCCTCCCTCTTTCTCTCTTTCTCTCTCTCTTTCTTTCATGGTGTCAACCTGGTCTCAAACTTGCTATATAAATGAGAATGAACTTCAGATTCTTTTAAAACAACTTTAAACATCTTTTAGCATGTGTCTCTGTGTGTGTGACTCTATGTGCACATGTACATGCCACAGCACACATGTGAATATCACAGGACGACTTGCAGGAGTCGGTTCTTCTGTCCTTCTACCGTGCGGGCTCCAGGGATCAAACTCAAGTCATCAAGTTTGCCGGCAGGTGTCTTCACCCACTGTACCATCTCTCCGGCCCTTGACTGAACTTCTGATCTTCCCACCTCCACTTCCCAAGCACTGGGATGCTGAGGTGCTGGGGATGGAACCCAGAGCATCACGTGTGGGAGGTGAGCGCTCAGTCCACATCGCCACACCCCAATCCGTGCCTTCTTCTAAGGTGGGAGTCATGGGGGCCTGTTCACCTTCACGGTGTCACCTCCAACACAGTGAGCAGGCATTACCCGGCCCTAGGACCTTCTGCTGGGGGAGGGGCCTGTGTGCTCCAAGGTCTTCTATGGAGAATCTGCAACGAACTCCCCTCCTTGACTTTGGTTACACAAGGCAGTGATAGACAGATGGAGGAAAGGTGGGGGAGGGGATATGGGGTAGCAGGACCCCGCCTCCAGCTCCCCCTCCAGCCCCTGGTCTCAGAGGTCCTTAGTTTTCCAACTCCTGAGATCAGGGACACGAAGTCTGTGTCCCCTACTGTTAGGGTTTCTCAGCATCGTTGCTGAGTAATTCACGACCAAATGGTTTATGGGGGAACAAGGAGTTTTACTCTGGCTTACGGTTGTCAGGTTACATTTCTCAATTCAGTTTGGCAGGGGAATCCACACTAACACCAGGAGTCGAAGGAACTGGCCACATCATATCTGAGAAAGGAGCAAACTTCCCTTGCCAGACAGCTTGTCTGTCTAAGTAGGATGAAGAATGCCAACGTCCTCAACCAACTCCCTCCATCTTGTTCACATGTCCAGGAACCAGGACAAAGCATGGGCTGGGCCTTCCCTTTTAATTAGACAGCCTTCTGCAAGTTTGCTCAAGGTTTAACCTGACTACTAACTCTTTACAAATGTATCCAGAGCTCCTGTCTCTTCCCTCCTTCACCTCCCCCCTTCTACCTCTCCACCCATTTCCCACGAAACTGGGAAGTCTTTCTGTCTTACGCATCCTTCTCTTCCACCCCTGTGGTAGGTCTTTTTTTTTTTTTTTTTTTTTAAGGGGGGGGATTGAGAAAAGGTTTTGCCATGAAGATCAGGCTGGTCTCAAACTGGCAGCAATCCTCCTGTCTTTGCTTCGTGAGTGCTGGGCTTACAGTTATGCACCCGGCGCCTAGTCTGTGCCCCACGAATGATGTTATTATCATCCTATTATTACTGTGTTAGAAAGATAGGAAAAAGGAAAGAAAGAGAAGAGGGGCTTAGCCCCAATTGTACAGGTTTCCTCTTCCACCAGGTGGGCTCCGGGGATCAAACTCCAGTCCCTGGGTTTGCGCACAAGCTCCTTATCGGCTGGACTACCCCTTACTAACCCCACCACACCACCGTGTTTTGCCAGTTGTTCTAAATGGAGACTTCTGCCCCCGGAGGCTGGGGTGGAGAAGGCAAACTGTCCGCAACTAGGATCCGGGCCAGGTCCAATCCAGAGATCTCACCCAGGCTGAATCTGCCTCCGTCCTCCAGCCCCAGGGCCTGGGCTCCCTGGTCTCTCCAATACTGGCCCCTCTACCTGGCCACCAAGACACCCAGGACCTGAGCCGAGTTCCCTCTGGCGCCGCAAGGTGGCGCTGCGCTCACGAGGATCGCGGCGGACCGGCCCTGCCGCTCAGCCAGCCAGAGCCGGAGGGGACCTCACCTGCGTGTCTGCCGCCTCCCAAGTTCAGGTGCCCCAGGTCCCCAAACTCGCTGGCTGCCAACCGGAGTTCCCATTCCAATCCTGAGCTTGCCTGGGGCTCAGGACACACACACTCAGAGAACCCCTTTTTACATTTTTATTTGCTGACTCTTTCGTACATGAATACAATGAATTTATGTGCTTTCATCCCGCCATGGTTGGATGTAAGTGTCAGCTTGACAATTGCAGGCTGAACTCTGGGCACATCTATGAAGAGCTGATAGTTAAGGCAAACCCTAAACAAACCTGCAGGAGATGGTCTAATTGATGGGGAAGGACCCAGCCCATGGTGGGAGGGATCATTCATTTCCTGGGCAGGTGACTAAGTGGACATTCTGTGAGCCATGAACCCACTGCCATATTTCTTTAGTTGGTTCAGTAGCTTGGAATGGTCTTGCTGTCTGGTAAGTGAGCTTTGTCCCCCTCTCAGCCATCACGTGGATATGATGTGGCCAGTTCCCTCAGCTCTGGGTGTTAGTGTGAGCTCTTCTGCCAAGTTAGACAATTATAAGGCAGAATAAAACCCTCTGTTCCCATCAGTTATTTTGTGGTGAATTTATTGGCAAGGTGGAGGCAAACTGTAGCACACCCCTTCCTGCCCAATCCCTCCCCTCCTGTCCCACTTCATACTTCCTCCTTTCCAGCCAGTCTCCCTCCTAGTTTCACATCTCTTTGCATGTGTGGCCCACTAGGTTTCAAATACCTGGGATGTCTATACTGGCTGGTGCCTGAGTACTTGCTGGGGCGTGGATGACTTATCAGTGGGCAAATTGTCAAAGAAAGAGGCTTTCCTCCTCCTGTCTGGCATCGGCTTTCAATAGTCTTTCAGGGAGATGTGGCAGTGTCTTTTGAGATCTTCCCTCATCTGTGGTGAAATGTCGATAGGCCAACTATTGTACAAGTCTGTGGAAGTGGACATCGCTGCAGCAAGCTACTGAGCGCTGGAGCCCTGGGGTGACCAGAGGGTACTGCCTGGCAGCACCCCTCCTCACCCTCGTTCTCTTACGTTCTTACCACCCTGTCTTCTGCAAGGTTCCCCCAAGCCTTGGATGGGAGGATGATTCGGATGTCTTGTTTAGAGCTGAGCGCTCCACAATCACTCTGGCCAGTTGCGCTTCTCTGCATTGAATACCTTCCACGGCCAAAGGAGGCTTCTTGGTTGAGTACTGAGATCTTCTCTCATAAGGATATAGCAAGTGTTTAGATGGCATTTCCTCAGCTTCTCTATCTTTAAAATGGGATTTATGCAGGGCATGGAGGTGCACTGAGCCACGGCCCCAGTCAGTAGGCCTGACTCCACATCTCTGGAGTGTGACCCAGTCCCCCAGCTTGCTACTCCACTGGCGTTTGTTCCATGAACCTTGAGCCCAGCCAGCATCTCTGAGCGAACGGCTGGAAGGCAGGCCTGGGGGTGGACAGCCAGGCAGCCTGCTCTGGGCCAACTGCAGCCGTGACTTTTAATTCGTTTTCAACACAAATCTCATTGCAAATGAGGTCAGAGGCAGAGCCTCGTGATGCCGAGCAGAGAGGACGGAGCTGACCAGGGCAAGCCCCCCTCCAACCAGATCCGTCCTGCAGGCTGTTCCTGCTCTCCATTCCATCCCTTAGCTCTTCGGATGACAGAGATCGGTCTCAGCCCAGGCCTCTCGGAGAACTTGGGTTTAGAAGAAACTCCAGCCCCAGGACAGAAAAGAATACACAGATGTGGTGGTGGAGGGGGGGGTCTGTGTTACACAAACGCATTCGTCACCCCATCAGTAGGAAGCTAAGGCAGGAGGATGGAGTCTAAGACCAACTTGGTTATATCGTAAGATTCAGTCTCAGAAAAACAAAAATGAGGGAGGGGGAAGAAGGGAGTGAGAAAGCACAGAAAAGTAGGAATGGAAAGGAAGAGAATGGAAGGGGAGAGGGAAGGGGAGGGGAGGAGAGACAGGCAGCATCCATCTGCAGTGTCAGTACTTGGGGGGCAGAAGCAGGAGAATTAGAAGTCCAAGGGTAACTTGTGCTATACTGTGGGCTGGAGCCTGGGCTATGGGAGACCTGTTTCCAAAGGAAAAAAAGACAGAAATTGTAATAACACCCCTAAACACTGTGTTCTTGGCTTTGTCCACTATGATTCACCCGTATCTGTTTCTGTGGTGGGACGTCTCAGGCTCTTGGGGGTCTCCAGAGAGATGTCCTGTGCCCCTGTTTGCCAGGGTCACTCTCTCCATGGTATGGCTATAGCCCGTGCCAAGACGAGGGTCCAGTGGCCAAGGCCTTCAGAAGCCCGGACTGCTCCCCTGGCCCACTGGGTCTAGAAACTGACGCCTTAACGAAGAGTTCTGCCACTCATGCACCGACACCACGTGGCAGGCACTAGGCGGGGGCCCAAAGGCATGATTCGGGGTCAGCCAGGCTGCTGGCCCTGGGTCATGGGACATACGTGCAGGCAAAGACACGGGTAATCGTAGCCGAGAGCCATGTAGCATGCCCGAGGGTGGAATGGCGGCTTTGGGACACATCCAAGGCATCTGACTCGACGAGAGGTCAGCAAAGCTTCTGGAGGAAAGAGTCTCTGGGGACTTCCTGCAGAGTCAGGCAGAAGGAGGGGGGGGGGCTCCTCCACAAGGATCGGCCGGGGCGGAGGGGGACAGGCAAGAGTGAAGGATTAGAGAACAAGTTAGGGTTTGGTGTGGGGTTAGAAAGAGAGAGCGAGGTACCTGATCCGGGCTGGAGAAGGCAGGCCGAATGGGCCAGTGGCCTGAGCCACGGACAGCCACATACTTCCCGAGCTCAAGCCAGGCTCTGTACTTGTGGCCATGATGTCACGTAAGCCACAGGGCTTGTCCTTCAGGTGTTCCCACACTCCCAAGAGGCAGGTGTCTTTGTCACCCCCAGGGACACTGTGCAAGTCACTTTCATGTTGCCAAAATCCCCCACAGAAACAACTTGCGGGAGGAAGATTCGTTTGGGCTCACAGTTTCCGTCCGTCGTGGCGGACAAGCTCAGTCTGTGGCGGCTGCAGCGTGTGGCAAGGCTGTTTGCATGACGGCAGACCAGGAGGCAGAGAGGGAGAGCCAGGACAGGAAGTCAGGGACCCGCGTGTGACCTCCAAGGGCCGGCATCTATGATCTGCTTCCTTCCATAGGACCCCACCTCTTCAAGGGTCCCACAGCAACCGGACACAGCCTGCTAGAGAAAGGGCCTTCAAATGCGTGAGCCCATGGGGGATGATTCCTGCAAACCCCAGCAGAGACTGCTCCCACTTCGCAATAGGCCCCTCCGGTTGCTGACTCATGAGCGAGGCAGGTCTCCATCACTTCCTGATTCCAAACACGGGGGGCACAAGATGGCTTAACGGTGTCTGTGGGCAAAGCTGGTGACCCAAGTTCCCAAGTCCATCTTCAGCCCACATGGTAGAAGAAAGAACTGGCTTCAGAATTTGTCCACGGGTGGTCATATGTATGGCTTCTTTCTCTCTCTCTCTCTCTTTTCCTTCTTCCCTCCCTCCTTCTTTCCTTCTCTCTTTCTCTCTCTCTCATAAGTAAAATAATTTTTAAAGTAATTTTTTTTTAATTCCAAATGTAGGGTTGGGACCGTGGCTCAACTGTTAAAGCCTTTGCCTCACAAGCAAAGGGAGCTGAGTTCAGATCCCCAGATCCCGTGTAAAAATGCCGGACGGAAATAGTGGCAGCCTGTGATTCTGGTCCTGGAAGGTGGAGCCTGGGAAACCCCAGAGCAAAGCAATAAGGAGGTAGAGCAATCCAGGGTGATTCCTGATGTCATACACACACACACACACACACACACACACACACACACACACACACACGGAACAAAGACTTGGAGGGGGCTCCAGTTCTCCCCTTCTGTCACCCTGGTTGTCCCTGGACCCTGGGACTCTGGTGACCACCAGACATATCACGGCTCTAATTTCCCACAAGGGCGCCTGGTGCAGTGTGCTGAGTGACAGGCTGCTGCCCGTTTCTTCTCGAGCCTGTGATAAGCCTCTATTAGCCTGCAGATCTTGTCCCATAAAGTGGATTTGTGGACTCGTAGCTGCCTCTCCCGCTGCCCTCTGCGAGCAACTGATGGTCATGAATTTTTCACCCAAATGTTGCCACTAAAGATGTCGCCAACTTCCCTCCCTGGAAGATTTTACGATCTGGTTCTAATGGGTAGGGGTGGGATGTGGGGAGAAAGGGACAGTCATTTGTCCCTGGGGTAGAGAATGACTGCGAGGCTGGGGAGACAGCGAGGTGGGTGAGACGCTGGCTCAGCAAGTGTCAAGACTTCAGTTCGATCTTCAGAGCCCATGGGAAAAGCCAGCTTGGTGGCGATGGTGGCGGCGATGGGGTTCCGAAGCTCTCTGGTAGCCAGCCCGGCCACTCGGTGGGCTCCAGGGTCATGAGAGGCCCTGCCTCAAGGAGAGATGGAGGAGCCTGAGGGAAAACCCCTGGGCGTGTCCTCTGACTGCCACGTGCACATTCCCAAGCACACACAGGAGACATACCCTCGTTCGCACACATGTGTACCTTGTATACACATGAGCACACACACAGAGGCAACGCACACATATGCACCACCTACATACATGCACACACACAGATGACACACACACTCTACCTACACATGCATGCACACACAGGAACACATGCATGAATACACACCTACCTCACACATGGGAGGTACACACACACACAACACGCGCACACACACACACACACACACATGCACACACACGTGCACACACACTTGGTGTGACCTGAACCCTCCCTGGAGCCACGTGGTGGGAGGTGAGAGAAATGGCTTCCAAGAGCCTCCACACACGTGCACTGTGGCATGTATTCTCTCTCTCACTCTCTAAATGTTCTTTAGTTAAAAATAAATAGAAATAAAGCGAATAATAAGGGGGGCTCAGTGAGGCGGGGAGGGGGGATGGGCGTGTCCGTGGTGTTGGTGACACTCTGCATACTGAGCGCTTACAGAGTGCAGACATCAGCTGAGAGCGTTCCACTCATCATTTCATGGGTCGGGACCCAGAGAGGTTGAGTAATGTGCCCAGGGTTGCAAAGCCTGAGCCGGGAGACAAGCCCGGCCAGGTCCCAAGGGCCACAGAGCCTGCGGCATCGACCTCTGTGTTACACTGACTGAGTCGGTGCCCTGGGGCACCCCTAACCTCTGCTCCACCTCAAGCTCTCCATGAGCCGAAAAGGTGACTGACAGCAGTCAGGGTTGGTGACATGCGCCCACTACCCGGCACTTGGGAGGCTGAGGCAGGAGGATGACCATGAGTTTGAGGTCAGCGGGGGCTACGTGGTGAGATTCTTTTTTCAAAGTTGCAGGTGGATGTGGCGGCCTGTCTGTCATTCTGGCCCCAGAAGGCAGAGCCTGGGAATCCCAGAGCAAGCTGACTAGCCAGACCAGCCCTATCTGTGCACTCTGGGTGCGATTAGAGACCCGGTCTCAAAAGGATAAGGTGGAAGAGTGACGGAGGATGATTTCCCATGTAACCTCGGGTCTCCACATGTATGCACACACACAGACATGCACACATGTGCTTATATACACGAGAACATGCATACATACAGAACATATTCACCCCCCCCAACAAGGAAACGGAAAATAAAATAATTTTTTTAAAAAAGACAAATATGATGGTACGTACCTCTAATCCCAGAATTAGAGAGGCAGAGATGGAGGGATCAGCCCCAACTAATGTCAGCCACCTGAGACCCCGTCTGTGAGATGCCACCCACCGTCAGGAAGCAGAGAGAGCTGCATGGTGGTGCTCAGCTTGCTTTCTTCTTTATGTTCGGTCCAGGACCCCAGCCCATGGGATGGGGCTGCCCACCTTCAGGGTGGGTCTTCCCTCCTCAGTCTAGAAATCCCCTCACAGACTTGTCTCCAAGGTGATTCCAAAGCCCATCGAGTTGACCATCTATAGTAGCCATGACACAAGCCCTGCACATTTCCAGTCTCCGCTTGCACCCTGCCCATGATGGGCAGCTCACTACCTCTGGAGTCACTTGGCCGAGTCTCCTTATAGCTCGGAGTGCAAGCTACCTGGACTCTGTGGCTCCGGCTTCCTTGTCGTCATTCTGCCTGGGCCCTGTGAAGTCTGCGGAGAGGATCACGTCACAGTGCTACTCCATCGGTGCCAGAAGCAACGTTATTGCGTCTAACACACACACACACACACACACACACACACACACTCTTCACTGTCTGTTAAGCATCCAGCCTTTGAGATATAACTAGCAGCCTAGCTGGCTGTCCCCACATATGCGGAGACAATGGAGGCAGAGGCTGCCCCATTCCTGGGGGTCTGGCCCTGAGACCCTGGGGTATGTCCTTTCTCTCTCCTGGGACTCAGGTGGGAAGACAGGGTCGCCCAAGGGAGCCCATGGAGGGAGATGTCCTACTGAATACCCCCTGAAAGGGGTAGACCTGTCCTCATTCCCTTCCTCGCGCCCCTACTCAGCCTCCTCTTTTGAAATAGGAAGCAAGGGGACGACCCCCAGCCAGGCGGGACCACCCCTACTGGCATGCTGTGTGTCATGAAGACAGCTCTGGTCACAGTCCAGTTGCAGCTCCAGAGTCCGGGGCGTTCAGCTCCTAGACCAAAGTCAGGGCTCTGCAAAGTGTCCTCCCCCCACCCCGGGGATGAGGAGTGCTGGCTGGGAGTGTGCGATTGAACAGAGCCTGTATGATGGAGGAGGGGGGTCTGCAAGGCTGAAGGGCAGAAAGACAATGGAGAAGAGAAGACCCAGCTCCGTGTCTCAAGGGGCAGCAGTGTCTGGTGGGGGCGGGGGCGGGGGGAGCGCTTGCCTCACGTGATGCGTGGAGCCCTGGGTCCCGTCACCAGGACCAGGCTGGGGTGGTCCACACCTGTCATCCAGCACTCCAGAGGGAGGCAGGAGGGCCGGGAGTTCAAGGTCATCCTCAGATACACAGTAAGAAAGGGACAACCTGGGCTACATGAGGTCCTGTCTCGAAACTGGGGGGAGGCTAAGGAGATGGCTCTTCAGGTTGACAACTTGAGTTCAACCCCCGGGAGCCTGTGGGGTGGGAGGAGAGCCTCTGATTTCACACGTGGCATAGCCATGGCCCATGTGAGGACCTGAGTTTGATCCCCTAGAGCCCATTTTTTAAAAAAAGACAGATGTAACAGTGCTTGTTTATTATCCCAGCTCTGGGGAGGCAAAGACAGGAGGGTCTGTGCGACTAAGCCAGCCTCGCCTACTCTGTGAGTTCCCGAGCAGTGAGAGACCCTGACTTGAAAAGCAAGATGGACCGTCACCTGAGGAACGACAGGCGGGGTCTGGTGTCCACACACATTACATGCACAGGCACACGTATGTATAATCACACACATGCATGTGAACACACACATGCATACACACACATGTCCTCTGTTATGTAACAAACAATGGCACCACACTCTTACATACACTTACATACACACACACAATGTCTTACTGACTCTCAAATACACAGTCATACACATTCACACTCATGCACACAAACTCTCTTACACACACCCGGGGAGAGAGAAAATGTCTCCACGATGATTGACGCTTTACAAGAACCAAACATTTGCATACGGATGGCAGCCCCCGGCTGTACCAGATTACTGTAAGTAATATAGGAAGCATGCTGACTGATTCATGAGGGATCGGAGCCAAGCCTGCGCGAGGCAAGTCACCAGCAGATCACGAACGCAGTCCCGTGTAACTCTCACGGGGACCTAGAGAGGAGGCGGCCAGATGCTTGCTGAACAAGTCAACCATCTCTGCCCTGGGGGCAAGGAGAAGTCCAAGAAGGCTTCCCAGAGGAGGCAACAACTCACCCAATAGGCACAAGTGGTGTCTGGGTGACAGTGAACCTGGTGACCCAGCAACTCCTACCCAGGGGCTGTTGCATGGGAGGAGGGATCGAGGGGAGGGCGACCTTAGGATTCACTCAGAACATCTTCTGAGTTTTGAGTTTAGCCTGGTGTGGGGGTACAGCCTACTAGGGAGACTGGGGTGGAAGGACCTCAGCTGGAGGCGGGTCTGGGCTACATTGTGAGTCCAAATGTGTGTTAACCTGGGCAACGGGTCGCCATTCCAAGTTGATAAATAAATAAAGGGGTCAGGTATGGGGCTGCATGCTTGTAACAACAGCGTTTGAAGGCCAAGGAACAGGGGATGGCTATGAGTTCAAAACCAGCCTAGGCTACAAAGTTCAGTTGAAAGGAGAGAGAGAGAGAGAGAGAGAGAGAGAGAGAGAGAGAGAGAGAATCAACGAAAGAGGAAAGAAAGAACAAAGTACAAAGGATGGGAGTGAGAGAGAGAAGGAGGGAGGACAGGAGGGGAGGAGAGAGAAGGAAAGAAGGAAGACAGGAAAGAGGTGTGGGAGGAGAGACCAAAAAATTGCCTAGAGAAATGGCTAGGTGGGTAAAGTACTTGCCACACAAGCACGAGGGTCTGAGTTCAAATCCCCAGATTACCAAACAAACCTGTCTGTCCACCCCCCCAGAGGACAAATTCCAAATGGATCCACGCAACAGAGCAAAACATTAAAACCACAGACGACGAGAAATTATGAATGGATCCTTCCAGAAGCAAGATTGGGAAATTGCCCAACGAGGGCTCCAAACTCGAATGCCAGAAAAGATGAGCAATTAAGATAATGCCAACAAATCTTCCCTATGACAAAGTGACAAGGCAAATGTGTGACTCGCATGATAGCCACGGGGTTCGAGTCTCTCACATATAAAGCGTTCCTAGAACCCAAGACTGGAAAAGACCAGCAAGTCTGTAGAAAAGCAGGAAGGGAGAGGCAAGAATATTCAAAGGAAAAGGAATGCAAGTGGGACTTAAATATGCCAATGCTCAGGTTCATTGACACAGAGAGAAGGAGGAGGGGCTGGGCGTCGCTCTGTGCTAGAACACCTGCCTAGAATCCCCCAGTGAGGGACTAGGAAGCTCCGTGGTAAAGTGCTTCCCACCGTGCCCAAGGTACTGAGCAAACCAACAAAAGAAACCAAGAGCAGCAGCAGGATGAAATCTACCTCAAGAAACCATTTCTTGCCTATCAGATAGGCACGCATCCAGAGAAACATGACAACACAGCTCACCGTGTGGGGAAGCGCACACTCTCCTGCGCTGCTGGTAGGGTGGAATTCCAAACCAGACAGCAAGCAAAGCTCAGTGAAAAACAATTTGGTATTTCTTATCAAAGGGACGGATGTGCGTGTCACCCCCTTACCCCCTGTAACCTGATGAGCCTGCTACTGGGAATCTGCTCAGGAGATATCGTCTGAGCGTGTGAGGAATGTACAGACATGCCTACTCCTTACAGCGGTGTGCAATGTGAAAAATAGGAAAGCAAGCGCCACGGCCCAGTTGTTTTAAAAGCATCTGTAAAGAGGTCTCTAGCAACCTGGTGGAATAGTATGCAGTCGTCAGCAAGGAGGGGAGGAGGAAGATGGAAGATGGGGAAAAGGAGGAGGTAGAGAGAGGAGGAGGAGGAGGAGGAAGTTCTTTCCATATTCCTGTGGAAATATCTCCCAGTTATGGTATTGGGTGGAAACACAAGGAAAGAGCCCGTAGCTATATGCAAATGGATCTCACTTTAAGCATTTACATAAGGTAATCCTGGAAGGACTTGCAAGAAGCTAATTAAGTGCTTCTCTAGGGAACCAGGGACGGGATCTTTTCAATTGCTACCGTTTATAGCACCGTGGAGTCCGACCATGAAAGCGTATTACACAAACTTCTGTACCGCCATTACAAGGAATGGCTTGCCATGTGAACGTGAATGTTTATCTGGTATTTGGAGTTCTATTTCTCTCTACCTGCCTGTTTAGAGTCATGGGAACCTGTTTAGATTCCACACTTTGGGGAAAAGGGGGGCACTAGGGAGCCATAGAAGATTCTAGTGGATTAGGCTCCTGACGCAGCCAAGGAAGTCTACCACGATTTTGTAGCTGGGGCTTTGGGGGGCCTCAGGAGCTCTGACAGCGGAACCCCGTGGCCATGCTCTTGGGTCAATTCTGAATCTCTTTGAGAGTCCAGATGCCTGTCACATCCCCGGTCCAATGTCGACCATCTCACACGCTCAAAGGAGGGGATTCTGGGATAGAAGGTGTAGGCAGCGGTCCCCAAGGAGATCTCAAATCAGCCTGCCAATCCTAGGGTCCCTCTGCGGATAGCACATCGAGAGGTTGAGTTGCCTCACTTGTGGAAAGGTCCCGCCCTTTCCCCCCAGAAACTTCCCAGGCTGGAAGAGAGGAGGCTCCCTCCCCCACACTCAGTGCCTTCTTCAGGAAGCTTGACTTAGGGAGATGAGCCTTCAGAATGGCTGGGCACTTCCTCCTCTGAGCGGCAACCTGACTCTGCGTCTGCCCAGACCAGCCCCTCCACCCACTTATGAGGGTGCTGTCAACATCTGGAACCACGGCTCCCCCCCCCCACCTTTCATCCCCAACGCTGCTGCCCCCAGCACAGAATCAGGAGCACCATGCAAACTTTCAAGTGCAGCTGTGTGCCAGGTGCGGTCCGTCTCTCCCAGATGGGGCGGCTGGGCAGGAGGGGACGGCTTCCCACCGCAGACCTGGCTTTTACGGCCGGTATTAAATGCGCGTTGGTTCGCCCTCCGCCCTTCCAGAGACTTGCGCACACCTGTCCACAGAAGGTTATAATTCCGCAGCGTGAATCACTCTGCAGATCACACCCAAGTTACCGGCACTCCACTCTGGAGGGCGGGCTGGGCCTTTGTCTTCCAATTATGGTGTCTTTTTATTGCTCTTTTTAGCTGGAAGAGAAACACCCAAAGAGGTTGGGTCTGGGAGTAAGGCTGCTGTCAGAAAAAGTCACGCACAGCCTTGGGATCACGGTGGGGGCTTAGGCAGGGGAGGCCAAGGAAAGCGCTGGGTCTGCTTGGGAAGTCATTTGTTTCCTGAGTAGGTGTGAGGGAGCCACGTGTGAGTATAGGCTGGGGTGTGAACTCTGGTGTTAGCCAGTCCTTGAGTCTGAACTGTGAACCTGGGGCCAAGTAGCTGTGGGACAATCTCCTACCTCTGCCAATCGTCCACCATCTCTGAGACGGTTTCCTTCTTCGCAGAAGAGGATGGGGGCAGATGAAATGAACTCGGCAGGTAAAGGAGTCTGTGTATAGACCCAGTGACCTGAGGCCCATTCCCTGAGGCCCAAACGGGGGAAAGAGAGAACTGAGTTCAGAAAGGTGTCTTCTAACCTCCACATGTGCACTGCGGCATGCCTGGTCTCTCTCATTCTCTCTCTCTCTCTCTCTCTCAAATAAATAAGAAACATTTTTAAGGGAAGAGAATGATATCGGAGTCTAGGGACTGAGATTCAGTAGGCAGAACCCATGACAAGAAATCTTGGCCTATTCCAAGATCTTCCTTCCAATTCCTCAGTAATTCTTGAAATTTCTGACCCCTGAAGATGCACACAGTAAGCCTGAAGGGCAATCCAAATAGTGTGAACTGGGAAATGACCACTTATTCCATGAGTATGAACCTACCGTATGCCAGACTTGAGAGATTCAGAGATCCGCCCTCCCGTTCTGGAGAATCACAACTCTGGCTGGGAAACCCACAGGCCTTAAAGACACAGGTGACCAGCATCAAGTGAAATCCGAGGGGTGTGCCCCCTCCCCAGCGTGCCTCAGACGGGCCCTAAGAGTAGGGAAATTATTCTGAGAGTGAATCAGCTGGGGAAGAAGAGCTGATGTCCCAGCTTCTCAGAAGCAAAAGGAGACGTCAGAAGGAAGGATGGAAGCAAGACAGACGGTGGACAGACTGCATGGTGGCAGGAAGGGCAATGAAGACAAACATGTGCGGATAGAACCCAGATTCTACAGAGGCTTGGCACCAGGATGTGAAATTCTACAGGATCCACAGGCTTAAAGAGAAGTTAGGGGTGTGGCTGAGTGGTAAAGCACCTACCCAGAATCCCCCAGTGAGGGGCTGAATATATTTGTGATATTTATGTGGGAAGACTGTGTGTTTGTATGTTGGGTGGGGTAGTGGGTGTATGGAATGTGTGTAGATGTGTATGTGGTATATGTGTACGCATGTGCATACGTGTGTGGTGTATATAATGTGTGTCATGTGTATATAAGTCTGTGTGTGTGTGTGTGTGTGTGTGTGTGTGTGTGTGTGTGTGAGAGAGAGAGAGAGACAGACTAGTCATCAAAGGACCACTCTGGAGGTAGGTACACAGACACTTAAATGTCGGTGATAGGAACTCTCACCATTCTGAAAGTTCATCAAGCAGGTCAGGCTGGTGGCCAGGCGCACCTTGGAGGATCCGCCTGTCTCTGCCTCCATCTCACCTCGGCTGGGATTACAGGCACACACTACTTTACCCAGTTTTTTTATGTGGGTCAAATCTGGCTTTCTAAGTGAGTTCTGGGCACTGTATTCGGTTCCTCGAATCTGTGAGACCGTCATTGCTTTGCTGGCTGCGCTGTCTCTCCAGCCTGAAGGTGAGTTTCTGAACAAGGGGGTTTCTCTCTGCAGCCCACACCTAACTTTAAAAAAATACCCTGTGTGGTGGCTTGTACCTGTAATTCTAGTCCTTGAATGGCTGAGGCAGGAGGATTGCTTCAAGTGCAAGGCAAGTCTGGTTAACATAGCAAACTCCAGATTAGTCATAGCTACAGAGACACAACCAAATCCATGTGAGAGAGAGAGAGAGAGAAGGAGAGGGAAGGGAGAGAGAGTTTAAAGAGAAACATTAGGTTTTTGCTTTCAACTACCATATGCAAATATTAAATTAATCAGTACATGGAATCAGACCGTGAGTTTTCAGACAGAAGCTTGACAGGTACCCCGTCACCAAATAATGCACTTCACCTCGAAATGCAATCATTTTTTTTGCTTTAGTTTGATATCCCCCCCACTTCCCACCCCCACTCCCCACATAAAGGCTTCAATCCAGCTATCAGAAAACTCTGGACAATCCAGAATGGAGGGAGACGAGACAAAAATCCCCCATTCAGAAAGTGCTAAGCAGGACGCTCACAGACCTCAGAGATGGCTCCGTGGCTAATGTCTTTGTCTTGCAAGCAAAGGGACTTGAGTTTAGTTCCCCAAATCCCACATAAAAATGTCAGTTGGGTGTGGTAGCCTGTCTGTCATTCTAGCCCTGGAAGGCAGAACCTGGAATCCCTAGAGCAAGCTGGCTAGCCAGAGGAGCTCTAATGGCACGCTCTGGATTTAACTAGAGACTCAGGCTTACAACAATAAAGTGGAAGAGTGAGAGAGGATGATTACTGATGTCACCCTTGGGCCTCCACAGGCACACACACTCAAGTGAACGTGTTCATATATGCTCTTACACACATACACTCACCCACATGCACACACTCACACAAGCAACACACACACACACACACACACACACACACACACACACACACACCCCTGAAAATAAAAGGAAGGGACCAAGACAGGACCCACTGCCAAAATAAATTAACAATCCATTTTAGCCTTAACTAGTACAAAAACATCAAGAGATAAAAAGAAGTCTGATGTGCTAGTTATCATTTTGCTACTGAGTCAAGCGCAGTGGTTGCAAGATTGTCACCCAAGGAAGCAGGAAGGCTGAGATTTCAAGGTTCAAGTTCAAAGTTTGCCCATATTGCATGGGGAGACTGTGTCATACAACGTGAAAACCAAAACTAATCAGATAACAAACAAGATCCCGAAAGGTGTCTCAGCAGGTAAAAAGAACTTTGAATGCAAACTTGAGTTTGAAGCCTGGAGTTCACAGAAGAAGCCGAATGTGGAAGGTCACATCTAAAATCCCAGCATTCTTTTTTAATCAATCAATCAATCAATCAATCAATCAATTAATTAATTAATTGTGTGTGTCTGTGACAGACCAAGGGTGACTTTGGGGATCATCCTGGATTGTTTCTGCCTTCTTTTTGCTTTGCTATAGGCCATGCCATTTCCTCCTGACATTTTTACATGGGATCTGGGATCCGAACTCAGGTCCTTCTGTTTGCAAGGCAAGGCTGAGTCTTAACTCCCAAGCCATTCCTCCAGATCCCTGGAATCTTTTAGCACTTTTATGGTGAGATGAGAGGTGGAGACAGGAGAATCATCTAGTGTCCCAGCTAGCCTGGAATCAGCAAAGCAGCAAACACAAAAAAAGAGACCCTGCCTCAAGAATAAACAGAAGGAAAGAACTGACTACAGCAAGTTGTCCTCTGACCTCCACATATGCACCCTGGGAAGTACAACCACACTTACAGAGACAGAGAAAGAGAGAGACAGAGAGATGTGTGCGTGCACACACACACACACACACACACACACACACACACACAATGATGGCAATTTAAAAAAAAAATTTGAGAACGAGCAGGCTGAGGAAATGTGGGCCAGGGGTTAAAGGACCTGAGTTCGGATGGATATGGCAGAGATCTCCAATTCTGGTCCTGGAAGGCAGAACCTGGGAAACCCCGAAGTAAAGCAATAAAGAGGTAGAGCAATCCAGGATGATTCCCAATGTCACCCTTGGTCCTCCACAGGGACACACACTCAAATGTCCTCTTGCCCATACACACACACACACACACACACAAATTTTAAAAAGGAAAAGGACTTAGCGCACAGCTGGTCTACAGTCCGACAGTGGGGGTAGAGGGCCTGCCTAGCATGTAGGACGCTGCTCCTGAGGGGACATCCCAAACAGGGCTCTTAGGCACACAACAGTAGTGATGATATCATTGTCTAACTTAGCGAACCAATGGGTTTATTGGGGCCCCTCACAGGAGTGTGGTGAAAGGTTTCTCACAGGAACATGGGTGACCCTGGGACAGTCACATTGGAAAGCCTCACTCCAGCATAGCTCCCAGCTTCCCCACGGCTGCATAGACAAGAGTCCCCTCCCCCCCAATCAATCACCCCTCCTCACCCCTCCACCAGACCTCAAGACCACGGCACGTGCAATCAGGACAGAATTGCACACAGGTGCCGGGAGGGGCACGAGCGAGCAGCCGGAATCCCAGGTGAGGGTCCAGTGACCCTCCCGCCCCCTCTGTCTCTGCGGGAACATCAGCAGTCAGCAGGTCTGACCTTGATGGTCTCTTGCAAGGAGCCGCAGCTGGTCAGTCAGCAGTTCTGACCTTGATGGTCTCTTGCAAGGAGCCGCAGCTGGTCAGACCAAGATGGCGGCTGTTGTGCTGAGAGCACAGCATTGCACAAGAGCAAGGCCTTGGTTTTAATCCCCAGTATCACTAAGAGAACCAAGGAGGTCCTGTATGTTAGGCAAGCATGCTCTTATTGAGACACGGCCAGCCTCTCACTAGGGGTTTCTAAGCATAAACATACATATATCCTTGAGACGGGATCTCGGAGAGTTGCCCAGCCCTGAACTCGCTGCACAGCCCAGTTGGCTCGTGAAGTCCTGATCCTCCTGCCTCAGCCTCCGGAGTCGTTGGGGCGATGGGCCTCCAGCCATCTTGTGTCGGGCCCCATCCCCCAGTTTCAATCTGGCCAACTTGGTCCTCAGGGCACAGCCCCCTCCGTCTCTGGAAGGCGCTGAGGGTTGGAACATCTGGCTAATGACAGAGAAAGTGCTGAGACGACAGGTTCTTTCAACGCCGTCATCATCCGTTGGCTATTTCAACATTCTGTGTTTGTGCAAGAGACATAATAGCGCCCGTCATAAACTCACGCTGTCTCAAATCTCGGGCACGTCGCAGCGAGATTGCTGGGGAGTTGTCAGGGTTTAGCAATCGAGCCGTCTCAGGGTTCCCGCCTCCTGGGGGTGAGTTGGACTCGGCTGGCCGTGTAGGGCCCTCGAGAGAAATCTTAGGGTGTCAGAGAAAACCCAGAGCAATTACCTCTGGGGGTAATTAGATGAGGGTGCAGTAGGTGGCCCCACATGCCTGCCTGCCTCAGAAAGAGGAGATGAGGGCCAACTTCTCCCAGCCCTTTGCCAGTTGGGGGGAGGTCACTGATGATCTAATGGGGGCAGAGACTGTGAATCATGGCCCAGACACAGTTCCTGCTTTCCTGTGGGGGGTGGCCGAGCATGTGGATCCCCCACTGAGACAGATTTGTACCCACAGCTGGCCCACGCCCCATTTTAGTGGGTACTTAAAGTTCTGGCCATGGTGGGTTCTGACAGCACAACAGGTGTGGGCGCACAGTTCTTGGTTCTGATCAGGTGTAGCCCAAGATTTGGGTTCAACTCCAAGGACCTTTCAGATGGCTAAGCAGAAGGTAGGGGGGTGTCACTTCCCTCAAGCCAGGAAGACAGGGGGTCAGCTTCTGATAAGAACAATCCTGTCACTCATCCGTGTATGGTGTGTGTGTGTGTGTGTGTGTGTGTGTGTGTGTGTGTGTGTGCGCGCTATAGGGGATGGAACTTAGGGCTGTATATGTTAGACAGATGCTCTACCACTAAGCCATGTCCCCAGCCCCTTACTAAAGAGTTCTAGGCAGGTGCTCTATCCCTGAGCCACGCCCCCAGCCCCTCCCTGGGGGATGCTGAGCAGCCCATGAGGAAAGTTCCCCCCTGGACTTCCTTAGTACAAGCTGTGGTCCGGCTCCTAGCTGACCTTGGCTGTGGGAGTTCCTTCCCTGCCCAGCCTTGTACTTGGCCAACCACAGCGCAGACGCCTGGCTGTTCAGGCGCCGGGGGCCTCCCTGTCCCTGACATCACCCCCCCAACTCACGGAGCAGCCGGATGGCACGGTCTCCTAATGCATCTGCCTGTTTACACTTCCCCCAACGAGAAGCAGCTTTGTTTATGGAAAAGAGCTATTTTAGTTCGGCGTTTCTGCTCAGCTCCTTGACTCTGCTTGCCGAGTGGCTGCGGCTCTCCTGGGGAGCTGAAGGGAGCCCCCGAGCTCATCAACAGGCTCCTGCGGAAGGGAGGGTAGGGTTCTCAAAGGTAACCACCGACATAGAGTCATGGCCCCCAGCCAAAGCCACAAGGGCGAACCCACAGAGCAAGCACTGCCCTGCGAGGCTCCCGGCAGAAGTGGGGACATCCTCGAGGATGTGTCCCCTCCTTTAGCCATCAGACCATCGCAACCGTGGTCCCCAAGGAACTGGGCTTCCCCGGGAGGCTCATGCCAGGGAAGGAAGAGTGAAGCCTGGGGCCAGCTACAGGGGAACTGGTCCCCAGGAAGAGAAGCCCCACAGTGCTGACAACTCCTCACCCCACCCTGCAGGAGACCCTGGAGCTGAGACCAGGAGGGGTCAGTGATGGGCGAGGCCACACCAGGACTGCTGAGCTTGCAGACCTCTGGCCTCTGTGTAACCTGCACTTCACACCAGGACCTGAAGATGTACTTGAGGAATCACTAAACTGGCCAGACCTCCTTTCTTACTAACTTCCTTCCTTCAATCCTACCTTCCTTCCTACTTTCCTTTCTTCTTTTCTTCTTTCTCTCCTATCTCCTTCCTTTCCATCTTCCTTCCTCCCCTTCCTCCCTTCCTTTCCCCTGCCTTCTTCTTCCCTTCCTTCTTCCCTTCCCCTTCCCTTTCCTTCCTTCCTTCTTTCTTAACTTTAATTTTAAAAAGACAGTCTCATATTGGCTATGCAGCCCAAGACGCGCTTGAATTCCCAGCCTCCCTGCGTCCATTTTCCAAGCGTCAGGATTCCTGATCTGTTCGTGTGTGCAGCAGGGCCTCTACTAAATCACCCAGACTGGCTTCAAACTTGTGCTCATTTCTCTTGCCTCAGTTTCTGAAAAGCTGGTTTGACAGAAGATCCCCACTCTGCCAGGCTGGGGAGAGCTATTTCTAGAAAAGCCACGGTAAACATTTAATACTGTCTCAGGAGGCAGCAGGAATCACCAACTTATAGAACACAGAAATCTCTCCAGAAGGTAGCTGCTACTTTCCACATGGGCATCTCTGAACTAAAAAGGAGGAGGCCAGCTACACGAACCCTGGGAGAGAAAGCTAGAGGCAGGGTGCGCCTGGATCCCCAGGAGGTACGGGGTGAACAGATGCAGTTGTGGAATGTCTGTCTGTGATCCCCCCACTAAACTGTCTCATCCTTCCTTCCTGTCCCCGTCCTCTATAAACTGCAATCTCAGGGTCACACCCATTACCTGGCTCACCAAGGCAGGTCAATGCTGTTGCCATGACAACAAAGACAAAGAGAAAGAAAGCCCAGGGTGTGTGTGTAGGGGGGAAGAAGGCATTTTAGTAGCTTTAGTCTGAGCAGGTAGACCAGATGTACGTCACTGTTCTACCTCTAAAGTCCTAGGAACATCAGGGGATCACAGGCTGAGTCTCTCAAGGCTTCAAGCACACACCTGTCAAACTGTCATGATTTGAGCTCATCTAAAATCTCTCTCTCTCTCATGCACACGCGCCAATGATATAGTTAACAACTGAGAACTGAGCTTCTAGGCACATCTGTGAAGAATTAGTCAAGGCAGCCCCTTAGCCATCTAATAGATGCGAGAAGACACAGCCCATGCTGGGTGAGATCATTCCCCAGGCAGGTGTATAGGACGGAGACAAAGCTGGCTTGGTAGTTTGTCAAACTGGCAAATGGAAAAGTACGCTCCTATCTCGACTTGTCCTGTGGATACGGTGTGGCCTCTGCTCCTAATGCTGGTGTGAACTCGCCTGCCGAGCTGCTGAAGTAATAATGGAGAATCTATTGCTGAGCCGCACCCGCAACCCCTCACCAGGGGATTCTGGGCAGGTGCTCTACCACTGAGACACATTCCCAACACTTTTTTACTTTTTTATTTTAAGATGGGATCTCCTTATGTAGCCCCCCCCCAATGGCCTTGAACTAGAAAAGAAGTCTGTGGAGTCCCTCTACCTCCCCCATCAGGCCAAGCAGAAGGAAGTTCCCCGGGGGCCCCTTGAAGGGAACCTGCCTCATTCTGCCAGCCAGCCAGCTGCAGGTGGCCCTCCAGGCCAAGTGTAAACTCTGTACCATTTCTGGCTGCCACTACCTAAGACCGACAGGCCGATGCTGCAGCACGAGGGAGATGGGCCCCCCTCCCGAGCCTGTGGGACTGAACCAGAGTTTTCCACCGTGCCTCTGACCACCGAAGCTGGTGGAAGACCTCCAGCTTCCCTTCCTAAGACCTTTGCCACCTGCCTCTATGGGAGGAGGGGTCACATCTAGAGCACTGTTAACTTCTGAGTTTCACTTTGGGAGACAGTCCTTAGCTTCTACCAGAGACTCCTCAACTCTCTAGGACAGCGACCAGATGCAGAAATCCTCTCCTTTCTTTTCCACCCCCCCAAGCCCACTCACATCAGGCATGTGTGTGGGTAGATTTCCTGACACTCAGAGAGGCAGAGTGGTGGGCATTGTAATTACCAGGACTTATAAAAACAATCTTACTTTCTGGATGGTTCTGTTGCTTCTACCCTGGTGCACCCCATTCTCCATTTTCTACCCCTTCCTGTCTATCAAATCTTGTCTTCTGTCAAATCAGAGGTACCCAGACTCATATTGGGCTCACCTCTATTCCGCCATTCCCACTCTAGGGATCTGATCAATTTCCCCTGAATAAGGAAGATTCACATCTTTCTTTGGAGGTGTTTTTGTTTGTTGGTTTGGTTTTAAACAATAGGGTTTTATGTTGTCCAGGCTACCCCTACCCTCATTAGGTAGCCCAGGGTACCCTTGAGCTACTGATGCTTTTACCTCTATCTCCTAAGGACGGGGACTGCAGGCTACTCCAGCACATCCTGTCTGCAAATGATGCTTTTTTTCCAAAGTCTTGTTGTGCCTGGAGAGAGTTGCTGTCACAAGCACATGGTGTTTACCTTGGACCTAGAACAGAGCCCCATGGGGATCCAAACCTAAAGGCTGTCCTTAGAAGCAGCTGCTGACAGCTACTTGGGGAGAGCACCAGATAAACAGTGTGGTGACCCCCTCCCCAATCCACATCATTCAAGATGTAAAAGCAGGACGATGAGGGGCTCAAGGTCATCCTTGGCTACATAGCAAGTTTGACGGCCAGCCTGGGCTATGTGAGACTCTGTCTCAGACTAACAACAAAAGCCAAGAGCAGAAAGGCAAGCGAGGTGCACATACCTATAACTCCAACACAGAAGGATGGTGCCAGGCCAGCCTGGGCTATGTAAGACAACCCTGGTTTCAAGAACAAGAACAAATACAAGGAAGGGAGGGAGGAAGGAAGGAAGGAAGGAAGGAAGGAAGGAAGGAAGAAGGAAGGAAGGAAAGAAGGAAGGAAGAGAGAAAGGGAGGGAGGGAGGGAGGAAGAAGAAGGAAGGAGGGAAGGAAGGAAGGAAGGAAGGAAGGAAGGAAGGAAGGAAGGAAGGAAGGAAGAAAAAAGAGAAAAGAAAAAAAGGAGACACCACCCCTCCCCGAGGGACTGTGGAGTATTTTTTTTTTTTTGGACTGTGGAGTATTAATGCCGTTTGAAGCGCTCTTCTTTCTTCAGTAGCATAACCGTCGATCTATCGCCCATGTTCCAGCAAGTGTCCAGGCACATGCTAATGCAGGCAACCCAGTGAAACTCAGGGGAGGGGAGAGAAAGAGAGAGAGACAAAGAGAGAGAGACTGAGAGACAGAGAGAGAGACTGGGGGAAGAAGTTTCTCAATGGGATAGGGAAGGAACGAGTGGGGATAGGATTGGGAGAGTTAAGGTTAAAAATGGCTTAAATTCATTGCATACATGTATGAAAATGTCAAAGGATGAAGATGAAAGAAAAGGAAAAGGAAAAGGAAAGAAACAAAAGAAGGAAGGAAAAGAGAAAGAAAGAGAAGGGAAGAAGGAAGGAAAGTAAGAATAAAGGAGGAAGGCAGGGAAGAAAAGAAAAAAGGAGAGAGGAAGAAAGAAAGAAGGGAGAAAAGGGAAAAAGGAGGGAAGGAGGAAAACAGAGGAAGGGAGGAAGAGAGAGGAAAAGAGAAAGAGGAAGGAAGAAGGAAAGAAGGTAGAGAGGGAGGGATGAAGGAGAAAGAGGGAAGAGGAGGAAGGAAAGGAGGGGTGGAGAGGAAGAGGGAGAAGGGAGAGAAAGAAGGAAGGAAGGAAAGAAAAAAGGAGGGAAGGAAGGAAAGAAGGAAGCAGGAAGGAAGGAGAAAAAAGGAGGAAGGAAGAAAAGAAGGAAAGAAGGAAGGAAGGAAGGAAAGAAGGAAGGAAGGAAGGAAAGAAGGAAGGAGGTGGAAAGGAGGGGAAGGAAGAGAGGAGGGGAAGGAAGAGAGGAGGGGAAGAAGGAAGAAGGAAGAAGGAAGGAAGGAAGGAGGAAGGAAGAAGGAAGGAAGGAGGAAGGAAGGAGGAGGGAAGGAGGGAAGGAGGGAAAGGATGATTACAGTGGCAGCTGTAGCTGCTGTGTGGTTCCCTGAGCCCCTGGGAGCCCCAGGCTCCCCAATGCTGCGGTTCAGGTCTCCCCAGGTCACACATGCAGCCTTACAAGTGACATCACGGAGACTGGGGCAGCGGATCCTGAGCGTCTGTCACCTCCCGGCACTCTCCCATGGCAGCCCTGGGCTCCGACAGGAAGCCAGCTATCAGCAGACAGAGCTCTGGACATCAGCTCCACCTCACCGCCCTACAGGGTGGTTGGGAGACCCAGGCAGACGCCCGGCATCACACACTGCGTGGGATTATATTTCTCCGCAGCTTTTCCATGCCTCCATCTCCCCAGTCCCCGGCCCTTGCATAGCATCGAGAGTGGGCAGCAGGCAGCCTAACAATTAATTACAGGCTGTCTCGCATTATTCTCTAATTACTGTTCCATGTGGGATTCCTCACCTGCACAGATCCGGGAGCGGAGACAGCCAACAGCCCGCATCTTCTCCAGGCTGTCCCCTCCCTGGCCGCCTGGCCCTGTACCAGGCACACAAGATGGCCTCAAATAGATGCTATGGTGGCCATTGGGCGATTGGCCGCTAGCTTGTGCTACCCCTCAGGATCATCAGGGAGGTGTGTTAAGATGTCCAACTCCCGCCTCAACTGCCAGATGCTGGTAGTGGGTTAAGTGGAGACAAAAAAGAAGAAGAAAGGAAGGAAGGAAGGAAGGAAGAAAGGGAGGGAGGGAGGGAGGAAGGAAGGAAGGAGGAAGGAGGAGAGGAAGAGAAGGAAGGAAGGAGGAGGAAGAAAGGAAGGAAGGGAGGAAGAAGGAAGGAAGGAAGAAGGAAAGGAGAAGAAGGAGGAAGGAAGGAAGGGAGGAGAGGGGAGGAGGGAGGGAGGGAGGGAGGGAGGGAGGGAGGGAGGGAGGGAAGGAAGGCAGGCCAAGCAGAGACTCCTGAGATGAAGTCTGATCGGCCAGGGCTGCCCTTTCACCAGCTATCTCTGCTCTCCGCAGGGAAATGTCTCTGCCCCGACTGTGGTTTTGCAACATGAAGTCCAAGGCAGGTGCGAGCTCCATCTCCTTACCAAGACCACACCCTGTGTGTGGAAGCAGTCAGGAGGCTTCCTGCTAGGGGGACAGGCCATGCCGTGGTGGTCCCCTGAGGCCCAGCTCTGAGATCTGACCCCTGAGGTATCCATTCACTGCCTTGGGTGGACCCTTCCACTAGCCCTTAGGCTCCGTACCCCACTTGGCTGCCTGGGACCCCAAGTGGTTTTGCCGCCCCATGTTGGCACTTCTGGATTTACCCCCCCTCCGTTTTACACTCAACCATGAAGGTGGGTGGGCATTGTTTGCAGAAAGCAAAAGCCAATCAGGAATGAACTCTGAAACTGTCTTCCCTAGCTCTTTCTGTGATAGGCCCCCGTAGTGTCATGTGACCACTCCTTTCGGATCAATCACAGTTGTTTTGTCTCTGAGCGGTCCCCTGTTGTCCCTCTTATCCAGAGGTCAGGGTCTCAGATCTGATCACTCAGCCCATCCATGGGAGCCAGCTGATCCCACTTCAGGGGGAGGGGAGGCTTTGCCCTCTTTCTGGAAGCTTCCGTATCCCATAGCTTCCTGGTGGCCAGCATACTCAGACTGGGTCATTCTGCAGGAAGAGTCAGGGGGAGCTTTTTGGGGGGACATCAAAAGAGGGAGGTACAACCTACAAGGTGTAACATTTTGGTAGAAAAGCAGGAAAGAGCCTTCAGGGTTGGTTTTTTTTCATGGGGATTAAAGACAGAGTTGGCCCCTTGAGGCCTCCAGCTCTCCTTAGGGACTGGCCGCTGCCCTCAGGCACCAGCACCTGCACAGTCATTGCTTCTGTCCTCCCCACAATAATCCTGGGAGGTTAAGTATGGGCTTGTCATAGGTCATGAGAGGACTTAGCCAAGTCAGCTTAAGGACAAAAGCCTTCCAGTCCCAAACTGAATCCAAACCTGGTCTCTCCACACCCCCCACTGTCCACTCAGTCCTAGAATTTTCCATCTGCTTGCAAGTCTGTCTGGTCACCGACTGGACAAATTTCCACTCAGCCACCTTCCTCAGTTATTAATGACAAGAGAATCCAAGAAAAGGACATTGGGGGCCCAATATTAGTAGGTGTGAGAAAAAATAGTCAAGTGTGAACTAAATTCCCACAACCTCCCAAGCATGCTGGAACCTTCGAGTGCCTTCTGACCATTGCACAGTCGATAAGTCAAAAGTAGGCAGAAGGGCAATGACCAAAGCAGACCTGAAGATGAGCTGTCATGGGCAGACACCAAGAGGCCAGGAATGAACGCCATTGGCCCCTTGCCACTTTCTTTGTGGTTTTGGCTTTCTGGGTTTTCTGAGCTCGTCTGGGTAAATGGACAGTCAGCCAGACATTCCAAGAGGGACTGTCCACAGCCAGGCCTGTCCAGGACAGACTGCCAGAGTTCTAGAAAGAGAGTTGTGGAGGCCTACAATATGGTTCAGTGGGTAAGGAACAGCTTGCAAACCTGGAGACCTGAGTTCGATGCCCAGAAGCCCACAGAGTGGAAGGAGAGAACCGACTTCCAAAAGGTGAAATTGATCTCCACCTGTATACTATGGCATGCATATGATACCTCTCTGTCTAACAGATAAATATTAAAAATAAAAAGGGTTGTAGAGGGCTGAAGAGGTGGCTCAGGGGTTAAGCCTCTGCCTTGTAGGCAGAAGGTCCTGAGTTAGATCCAGATCCCACGTATAGACGCGGCGGAAGCGGGGGCGGCCTGTGCTTCTGGTCTGGTAGGGCGGAGCCTGTGAATCCGGGCAGAAGGAGGTGGAGGCGTCATGGTGGTTCGCGAATTCGCCCGTGGTTCTACACACACACACACACACACACAACACACACACACGCACACACACAATTGAACAAAAAAAAAAAAGTAAAAAAGGGTTGTGGAGGTGGAGGTGAGCCAGTGGGTGAAGTGCTTGCCTGGTACACATGAGGACCTGAGTTCAGAACCTATATTAAAAGCAGGTGTGGGCTAAGGAGATGGCTTTAGGAGTTAAAGCCTTTGCTCACAAGCAGAAGGATCTGAGTTCAGATCACCAGAACCACATAAAAAGGCTGGGCAGATATAGCAATGGCCTGCACTTCCAGCCCTGAAAGAGAGAGCCTGGGATATCCCAGAGCAAAGCAAGAAGGAGGTAGAGCAATCCAGGACGATTCCTGAAGTCACCCTTGGGCCTCCACAGGCACATACACTAAATGCCCTCTTGTATGTGCGCGTGCACACACCCCAAAACAAAACAAACAAAAAGCAAAAAACAGGCATGAGGATGCACACTATAATTCCAGTGTGTGTTAGGCACAGGTGTCAACTTGACAGTTGAGGGTTTGAGCTCTGAGTACATTCATGGAGAATTAGTGGTTGGGTTAAGCCTAGAGCAAACCTGCAGGAGATTGTCTGTCTGGGGAAAGCCCAGGTGGGTGGAACTAGGCCCTGGAATAAACTACATAGAGCTAGTTGAGAGAGTTGGCATCCTTGTATACACTTGGCCAGACATGCTGGTCTGGCAAATAAGGATCGTCCCTTTCTCAGCTGTTACACAGAGATGGTGTGGCCAGTTCCCTGGGCCCTGGTGTTGGCTGGCGCGTGCTCTCATACTTAGTCAAGCTGAACTGAGAACTGTAACCAGTAATCATAAGAGAAAATAAACCCTTTGTTCCCTTAAGCCATTTGATGGTCATTTATCAGCAACCATGCAGCTGACTGCAACACAGTGTTTGGGAGGCTGGAGCAGAAGGACCATAAGTTCTGGACCAGCCTGGACTAAGATAAGCCCCTGACTCAAAACCCAAACAAACCAGCCCAGCAACAGCGGAAGAGAAAAAAAGCTCAGTGCTTAGTCTGAGCTCCAGGTGGTGGTGGCGGCTAGTTCTTAAGAGACTTTGGGGCGCGGGTTTCATGCAAGTAAAGGAATGGGGGCAGTGGGGTGCCCAGGTCTGCTGATTACACAGCACTAGTTATCAGGTGGGTAACTGACCCCAGAGGCAGGGGGAGAAGGCAGGTGGAGGGGTTGGACACTAGGCAGTCCAGTTTCTTTCTATTGCTGACACGAATCTAGGACTCAAACAGCTTAGGGGAAAGGGGTTGATTCCAGCACACAATTCTCCATTACATTGGTCAGCACGGCAGGCGCATTCCTATCAACACTGGGAGCTGTGGGAACTGACCACGCCCTCTCCACAGGAATTGCTAAGGGAGAGTCACACTTTCTCACTTGCCAGTCTACCAAATGACTGAACCACATCCTTGCATGTCCTGCAGGTTTGCTCAAGGTTTGCCTGAACTACTAAATTTTCACAGATGTGCCCAAAAGACTAACAAACCAGCCCAGCTGTCACACTGGGTTCCCAAGAGCAGTCCTGTTATTCACGGACACTAGACTTTGAAAGACCTAGATGACCCAGCTCCACTCCACACATCCCCACACCCCAGTCCTCCTAGATCTGGGAGAAATGTGGGGTCTCCTAAGGATGGGGACTTGGGCCCTAGCCCTGTATACCTTGCAGGTATACAGGTGTCTTAGGTGGAAAGGGAGGGGGCCATGGCAGCCCTCCCCCCACTCAAAGGATGTGGTTTCAGGGGGGTTCCGGGGTAGGTGACAATGTGTGTTTCCAAGGTCTCATCTGCATGTGCACATGCAAGGTGCTTCCTCAGTGTTATCTATTGACCAGGTCCTTAGTTCCTGTTTCAAGCTACAAGTAATAGCAAGGAACTCTCTTCCCTCTCTCTGCTCTCCTCCTTTCCTTCCTTCTCCATTCCTCTTCCTTTCCAACCTTCCATTTTCCTCCTTCTTCTTTCTTCCTCCTCCTCCATCTTTTCCTCCTCTTCTTTCCCTTTTCTTAGTCTCTTCATCCTTCTCCTCCCCCTCCTCTTACTCATCCCCCTTCTCTTCTCTTTCTCTTCCTCCTGATCTCCTCCTCCTCCTCTCATCTGTCCTTTTCACCCAAGCCCTTATGATATAAGGACACCAAGCCTGCAGGATGCTAAGCTTCCCTGAAAACTCCTGCTCTGCTCCGTGAGATGAACCCCCCACCCCTTCTAGCTTCAAGTCTGACAAAACCCACTGCCCAGCCCTTCTGCTTCTCCAGAATCTTGGACCAAGACTGCAAGGAACAAAGGAGCCATTGGCGGGATATACAAGGTGGAGCAGGTGCTACCCACCCACCACAGCAGCTCTTCGGCCGATTCTTCTGACACCCCATAGCAACGAATGAGGATCCCCATGTCCCAGTTAAGAAGGAGGATGGAAAAAGGTCAAGAGCTTTCCCAAGGATATTGGACAGGTGCTTTGCCACTGAGCCACGCCCCCAGCCCCTCACTGGGGAGTTCTAGGCAGGTGCTCTACCACTGAGCCACGCCCCAGCCCCTCACTGGGGATGCTAGACAAGTATTCAAGTGTTAAGTCTGACCCCACAGCCCACTTTGTACTTTTCATTTTGAGATTAGTCTCAGGTTCACCTTGAACGCCGCATGTACCCTTGGCTATCCTGGGACTCATAATCTTCTTGCCTGTCTTTCATGCATGTGGGATGACAGACTTGCTCCTCTAAACCCCAGGAATGTTTTTTTGATTGCTGGCTGTCTTGGGTGCTAAACCTTGAACCCAGAGCCCCTCATATAACAGGCAAACATTCTACAGCAGAGTTACGCCCCCGTCCCAGTCCCTGCTCTGGAAGATCCAGAACCAAGTCACTGTGTCCTTGGTCTCTGCCACAGCCACTGGGCAGCCGGGGCTCTCCTCTGTGTGACCAGGGCTGACCCCAGGGAATGAAAGACACAGTTCCTCTTGCCTAGAAAAGACAGATACAGATACAAACCCTCACATCTGCACAAGTGACGGTTTACCCGCCTGGCTTCCTGTTAGGTTTATTTCTTCCTTCCCCTGGGGGATTTCTCTTATCTTTACATTCTTTAAGTTTTTTGGGGGGGATGGGCTCTTTGCATTTGAGGGCATCTTGGAAAAACAGAAGCCAAGCCAACCCAAATGGGTCTCTGTCGTCCCCTCAGACTGGACAATCAATGAACAGAGAGCCACATGTCTAGCCCGTGTCATGTCTGCCTTGAGCTCCCAAATGGGGACCATTTAGGCCAGTCAAGGAGCATTGGTTCTGCAACTGTGGGAACAGACAGAGAGCTGCAGAGAGGGTCCAGGGAATCATCCAAGGTCAGCTGGATCAGCAGGCTAGGAGGGAGGAGCTTCCTTCAACCCTAAATTGGGATATATATTTGTATAATACATTATTATTATTACTATTATTCTTTGTGCTTCACACACATGCTACTAGAAGCAAACAAGATAAATAAGTGAATGCAAGGGCCAGAGAGGTAACTCAGAGGGTAAAGTGCCTGCTTGCAAACCTGGTGACCTGAGTTCGATCTCTGGAAGTTCATGAAGTAGGAAAGAGCTGACTTCTGTAGGTTGTCTTCTGATCTCCACCGTGTGTCATGGCATGCATGTGCTCTCTCTTTCTTTCTCAATAATAAAATATTTTAAAAGTAAGCACAATAGAGCCCATTGTAATAATAAGTTATCTTTCTTTCTTCATTTATATGCATGTGCATGTGTGAGTTTTACATGTATGTGTGTGTGTTTTGTGTGTGTATAAGAGGGTGCTTGCATGTGTGTGCTGTGGCAGCCTAAGGGTGACTATTTCTCAGGAACCATGCTGGTTGCTCTTCCTCCTTGTTGCTTTGCACTGGGGGTTCCCAGGCTCTGCATATCTGTCTGGCACTTTTGTGTGGGATCTGGGATCCGAACTCAGTTCCTTTTGCTTGTGAGACAGAAGTTTTAATCCTGGAGTTATCTCCCCAGCCTGCTTCTTGATTTTGAGACAAGGTCTTGTTCTGTAGTCAAAGGCTGACTTGAACTTGTGTTCCCCTTGCCACAACCTCCACAGTGCCAGGATCCTGGGCACAAGCCCCCATATCCAGCTGTGACCACTTAGAAAAAGCATTCTGTACGCTCTTGCCCTGTCCCATGCCGTAATTTAGGCCTGGGGCCTTAAATAACCATATCTCCCTGGGTGTGATCTTGCCTGTAGCCCACCACCTGTCTACTTGTCTGTCCTTGGCTATTTCTCAGTTTTCCTAGACGTCACCACTCCAACCTAACTTCCACTCCAGATTCCCAGACTGGCTGGGCCTCCTCCCATCTACCCGCACCCTGCATAGAACTCTGAATTTCAGACTGAGAGGGGAAGGAGCATAATTCCTGACTGTCAATCATCCCAGCTCCCCTGCCTATCTCACTGGGTCACCTAAGGACTGGGTTCAGATTTGCTCAACCCTTCAATAGCAAACCTTAACAGGCGTGGGACAGGACAACAATCAGGGGCAGGTCCAATGAATAGAGGGGACACAGAACTAGTTGTCTTAGGAGAAGCTCCTGTGGGTAGCATTGGGAAGAAGGATCCTGGCTCTGTTCCCTGTAGGCTGAGGAGTTCTGCTCTCAGGGACTTCCGCCAGCTAGCTGGGTCCTGGAGGATGAGACAGAAGGCAGCACGGTTAGCAAGGCTGTGAAGGAAGATACAGAGAGTGTAGGCTTTAGATTTAAGTGTGGACTTGCAGAGAGACGCCCTGGAGCAGAGGTCAGTGGGCTGGGACTACGTTCAGTGGGTAGAGAACTTGCCTAGCACACAGGAAGCCCTGGGGTCCATCTCCCAGTGCTGCATGAACCATGTCATGCCTATGCCTGTCAAAAGGCTCAAGGTCTTTCCTGGACACATGCAGAGTTTGGAAGCCAGTCTAGGATTCTAGGATGAAAGAAAGAAAGAAAGAAGAAAAGAAAGAAAGAAAAAGAAAGAAAGAAGAGAAAAAAAGAAAGAAAGAAGAAAAGAAGAAGAAAGAAGAAAGAAAGAAATAAGAAAGAAAAAGAAAGAAGAGAAAGAAAGAAAGAAAGAAAGAGGAGAGAGGGAAAGACAGAAGAAGGAAAAAGAAAAAGAGAGAGAGAGAAAGAGAGAGAGGAAGGAGAGAGAGGAGAAGAGAGAGCGAGAGGAGGCGAGAGGAAGAGAGGAGAAAGAGAGAGAGAGAGGGAGAGAGGAGGAGAGAGAGAGGAGAGAAGGGAGGGAGGGAGGGAGGGCGGGAGGGAGAAGGAGGGAGAGAGAGAGAAAGAAAGAAAGAAAGAGAGAGAGAGAGAGGAGGGAGAGAGAAAGAGAGTGAGAGAAAGAAAGAAGGAAAGAAAGAAAGAAGGAAAAAGAGAAAGAAAGAAAAAGAAATTCCTTGTTTTGGAACTTGAAATACAATGCTTCAAAAACTATTTTAAACCGTTACTGTAATTCTTCCCAGGAACCGATTAATACACTTAACCTTAGCTTCCATTCACAGAGTGCTAAAAATAAATCTTGAAAGTCAGACTTGGTGGCGCTCACCAGTAATCCCAGCACTTGGGAGGCAGCAGCAGAGAGATCAGGAGTTCAAGGCCAGTCTCAGCCACCTAGCTGCCTCAGGTTAGTCTGGGCTTCCTGTCTTAAATTAAAAGATTGCTGGGGATGGAGTGTGTGGAGTGTTTGCCCAGCCCAGCCTGCAGGAAGCCTGCGGTCTATTAAACAGACATGGTGGTATACACCTGTCATGTCTGCACGGAAAGGTGGAAGCAGGAGCGCTGGGAGTTCAAGGTTATCATCGCTTGAGTTCCAGGCCATCTTGGGGCTACTTGGAATCCTGTTGATTTAAAACAAAAAAGGAAAAGGAGAGAGGGGAGGAATGAAAATAGGAGGACTAGAAGGTAGAAAAGGAGAAGGAGGGAGAGGAGGAGGAGGAGGAATAGGAGGAAGTGAGGAAGGAACAGAGAGGGAGAGAGAATAGAGGAAGAGAAAGAGGAGAATAAAGAGCAAGAGGATGGACAGCCTGGCAGCGAGGTAGAAGCGGCTGGGGGAAGTGGCTACCCTTTCGGGTCCTGCTGACTGTCCGTGCGACAGGCAGGGGGCGCGCTACTTCGCCTGCGGGCCTTGGGCTGCGGGAGCGGACCAGCCAGGTCCCCTTCGGAGAAAGACAGGTACATCCTCTTAAAGCGTTTCTCCTTCCGCGCGAACCCCGCGCCCCGGTCCAGCCGCGCGCTCCCAGGTGAGCGTCGCGCAAATGCGTTCCAGATGCGTTTCCTTCCCGACCCGCTACCGCGGCGCGGCGGCCGCGCGATCCTCCCGGCGCAATCCAGTCCACGTTTTCTTTTCCACCCTCCAACTTTTGCAAGCCGGAGTTATTTGATAATGATTTTTTTTTTAAACCTCTCCCAATAATTGTTATCCTCCCTGCCTGGTGCGGCTCAGGTGATGGGTGCAGACTGCAGCCGACGTCTCCTCCTCTTCCTTCTCCTTCTCCTCCTGCCCCCCCCCAACGCTTCTTGCACCTATCTCTACCCTGGGGAAGGTCAGACCCCCCCTCCCTTAAAGCCCATTCCGGGAGCGTGTATGTCTGATCTGAAAGAAGCTAGTTCCCTGGAATATTTATTAAGCGCTTACTGTTTTTCCAAGCCCGGAGTGAAGAAAATCTGACTTCAAAGAACAATCCCCGGACAGCCCCTGTCTGTCTTTAGGGCTCTCGGTTCAGAAGAGACCCGGGAAGAGACGTTCTGAACCTGGCAGGGAGATCAGGAGAGAGGCAGAGGAGCACTCCAAGGGGCAGCTGCCCTTGGCTCCAGCCGCCTGGGGGAAGGTGGAGGTTTCTTTCGGGTCGTCTTAAGAACACAGAAACACAGCACACATACAAAAGCAAAACTAGACCTCGCGGTGCAGCTGGCTGCTGGGTAGGGGGTGTCTCCGAATCACAAGGAGCTGAGAGGATGGCGATTTCTCCTGCGCCAAATTCTCTTTGGAGTGCCTGCCCGGCAGACGAGGACCAGACCAAATGAGCTTCTTCCTCCTCACACGACACCTAATTTAAGTTAGCTAGTGGCTTTGTAATCAAAAACAACAGCTCACTTGGTAGCCCCAGTTGGTCTTGAACTTGTGATACCTCAGTCTGTCTTACTGCTGGCAGGGTCACAGGCCTGATATCTATTGAGTCTCAACCAAGAGTGGTTCCAAGAAAACCCTTTGCTGGGGAGAGGGAGGTCTATTTCAGTTTAAGTCCATCCCCAGAATGTCCACAGCATTCGTTTGCTAAGATAAAATTCATTTTGAGATTGCTAAACTTAACACAGCCAGAAGCCGGTGAAGCAAGTCAAAGACTAAGCAGGTCTAGGAGTACTGTTAGGGTGCTACAAAGAAGGAGACCACTGACTGGAGGCTGGCCCTTTCTAGGGAGAGGTATCCTGTGATAAAACCAAACTATCTGCTGTTCATGTGAGGTCTTTCCAATGTCTGGAAGTCTCTTCCATCTGACTATGGAGTATAAGGTCATTGAAGAACTACCCGCGGGGACCTGGAAATGAGCTTCCATTGCCAGAGTGCTTGCCTGGTTCAGGAGGTGGAAGTAGGAGGACCTCAGCTAGTGAAAGAAAGGAAGAAAGGAGAAGGAAGGAAGGAAGGAAGGAAGGAAGGAAGGAGAAAGAGAAAGAAAGGAAAGAGAGAAAGAGAGAGAAAGACAAAGAAAAGAAAGAGACAGAAAGAGAGAGAAAGAGAGAGGGAGGAGGGAGGGAAGGAGGGGAAGGGAGGGAGAGGGAAGGAGGAAAGGAGAGAGGGAGGGAAGAGAAAGAAAGAATTTTTTTTGTGACATGGTCAGGGTCTTGCTCTACAGCTCAGGCCGCTCTTGAACCTGAGGCAATTCTCCTGCCTCTCTGAAATTCTGGGATTACTGATATGCACAACCATGCCAGACTTTATTTTTGAATTCCTTGTGCATGGCGCCTGCAGGAGACCAGAACAGAGCTGCCTCCTCCATGAAGACCCCCTGGCTGCTCCTCTGGGTTGAGTCCTTTCTGTCCCCAGATTTCTACACATTGCCATCTCTTCACACACACACTCACACATGCACACACATACACATTCACATGCCTGGACACTTAAATGTATACATTAATGTACACATGTATACATGCACACATCATACATACACACAGACACATGTACATACACACATACACACACAGATACTCAACACATATATGCACATATACACCACACACACACACACACACACACACACACACACACACACTAAAAACAGCTTGTTCACAAGACCACCTCCTTCCAAGGACTGTGGGACACTCCTCGGGGCCCTTTGAGAAGCCATCTCTTCCTGTCTCCCAGCAAGAAGTCTGCAGCTCTAGCTGCCTGCCAGGACCAGTTTCCCCAGGCGCCCCCCCTGGCCAGCCGGAGGAGGGAATCACAGGCAGGACTGGACACCCTCCCCCCCCCCGCCACCCCCCTGCCTGCTCCCAGGCAGGATTTATCTCAGTTTGGGGAGGTCTGGGGCTCTCGGGGCCTTAGATCACCATTAGCTTCCTCAAAGAGGCTGCTCTGATCTGAGCAGCGAGATTCACGGACTCAAAATTAGAAACAGCCCGGTGCGCTGCTGTGGGTGGAAGACAAGCAGGGAGGGGAGGTCAGGCTGTTCCTTGGGGAGCTGGAACCTTGAAGGAGCCCCACAGAGGGTCGAAAAAGAGGAGGAGGAAGACGAGGAGGAGAAGGGGGAGGAAGAAGAAGAGAAGGAAGGGGAAGAGGAGGAGGAAGAGAGCGAAAACATTCCACTCTGCCTCCAGGGAGGACCATCCCGCAGTGATGGATGGGGCCAAGTCTGTAAGACTAGGTGACCTCCCCAAGGGGCTGGGGCAGGGGCAGGGGCAGGCCCCGTGCTCATCGTGGGAAGGGCCCGCCCCCCACTCCTGGCGGGTGCAGTCTTCCCAGCCACAGCCGCCCCAGGGAAATGCACAGCACCTTGTCTGCTTTACAGACACGAAACTGAGGCTCAGAGAAGAAGACTTAATCCAGGTCTCCTGAGACACCTGTCAGAACTCGGGGACCATGTCAGGTGCCTGAGGCCATGCTGGATCTGAGACTTCAGGTTTGAAACCAATGGAAAATTCTAAATATTGGGACAGAAATGGAATTTCAGTGTACCCAACTATAAAGACAAGTCTGGAGAGCTGGACAGGTGATTCAGTGGTCAAAGCGCTTGCCACACAAGCAAAAGGACCAGAGTTCGGATCCCCAGATCCCAAGAGAAAAGGCTGGGTAGGTGTGGAAGCCTACCTGTCATTCCATCACTAGAAAGCAGAGCCCGGGAATCCCCAGAGCAAGCCGACTGGCCAGACTGGCCCTCATGGTGTGCTCTGGATTTAATGAGAAACCCAGGCTCACAATGATAAAATGGAAGCGTGATGGAGGATAATTCCTGATATCACTC
Source organism: Typhlomys cinereus (assembly GCA_023101885.1). Lineage (NCBI taxonomy): Eukaryota > Metazoa > Chordata > Mammalia > Rodentia > Platacanthomyidae > Typhlomys > Typhlomys cinereus. The sequence goes on along the minus strand of JALPQD010000741.1, from coordinate 633,988 downwards.
TTGGACCTCCACATGCATACGAGCATACCCATGTGCCCACACACATGCAAAACATGACTATACACACATGCACACACACCCCCATACACACACATACACACATTAAGAAAAGGCTTTTCAGAGGGCTGGGGAGATTGCACAAGTGTGAGTTCCTGGGTTTGAATCTCCAGGACCCATTTCAAGCCAGATGCTGTAGCATATGTCTGTAATGTTGGGGCACCTACAGGAAGATGAGAAGTGGAGACAGGCTGGCCAGGAGTATTCAGCTGCACAACACAAGAGACCCTGTCACAAACCAGGTGGTGGAAGGCAAGGACAGATACCCCAGTGTGTCCATTAACCTCCACATGTGCACTGAAGCATGTGTATAACCACACAAACACACAGGCACACAAGCACATCACTCACACCCGAGAGAGAGAGTTTTTAAAAGAATTGTATAGCTCAGTGAGGAGGCTTTGCCTAGCACGTGTGAGACTCTGGGTTCCATTTTCAGCAGCAGGAAGGAAGGGAGGGAGGAAGGAAAGGAGGGAGGAAGGAAGGAAGGAAGGAAGGAAGGAAGGAAGGAAGGAAGGAAGGAAGGAAGGAAGGAAGGAAGGAAGGAAGGAAGGACAGATGAAGAAGGGAGGAAGGGAATAAGGAAAGAAGAGAAGAAAGGAGGGAGGTAGAACATGTGTCCCGCCCCACGCAGAGTACTTCTCTTGTTCTGTTTTGACTTTGCACACCCCACACCTCCAGTGAACACGGGCCGCTGGGCATGTGCCCTTTGCCTCCCACTGGGTGCTTTAGGAACAGTCTTATTTTCTCTGAGATGAAGAGCATCGAAAGACATCGTGGACCTTTCAAAGCGGCAAAGATGCAGCTATGGCGTGACTTTGAAATGCATCAAAGAAAAGAGGAAACCCCGTTCAAACATTCAGCACGCACGCAGAGAGGAATTCTCTCTGCACAGGCTACCTGGGTGTCCAGCCAGCCTTTGTTCCCCAAGTTTCACTAGTGGCTAGAAGCTGCTCCGCTGCGGCAGATAAAGCCGGGGTGCTGGCTACCCAGCCTCTGTGGGCTTCGAAAAAAAATCTACCCAGAGTTTTGTGGGAGTGTGCTCCCCTCCGTTCCTGGTATATATGAATTTTGGGAAATTGCCAACCTTACTATGATGAATGCGTAACTACAGAACAAAATACTGAATACAGCCACAGCATGACGTGATTTTTTTTCTCTTTTATTTGGGAGTTGGGGTGGGAGGGATAGGGTCTCATGTAGCCCAGGCTAGCCTCCAACTTGCTCTATAGTGAAGGATGACCTTCAGCTTCTGATCCTCCTGCCTTCACCTTCCAAACTCCAGCACTTTCTCTTTAATGCATTGCTGGGATTTGAACTCACGTCCTCTTGCATTGTTCTCGGGTACTTTACCAACTGAGCTAAATTCCTGGCTCTCTCCCTTTTATTATTATTTATTTGTTTGCTTTTTACAAAAGTTGAACATTCTGCAGTGCGGGAATGAGCTTCCCACGTGTCTAGGGAGCTTAGATTCCCTTTTCCACTCTTCAGAACTGTCAACTCATCCATTTCACCGGTAAGTGTGGATCTGGCCACCTGGGGGGATAAGTGGTGCATTGATTTCTTGCAATTAATTTTCTCAAAGTTTCTTTGGGTGTTGGCTTGATTTTGTTGAGACAAGGCCCTGGGTCCCCCAGGCTGTGCACAGGCACCATTATGCGTTGACCCGCCTCATGTGCCCGATTTTAGTCATTTTTCCCCTAAATAACAACCAAATCCAAGAGTCTTTATAATAGAAATAGCAACTGACATTTCAATAATTTTTTGTTTGTTTTTTATTTTTGTTGTTTTGCAGTGCTGGGGATGGAATCTAAGCATTCTAGGCAGGTGCTCTACAGTGTAGCTCTCAGTCATTTCGTTTTGACTTTGCCAACTTTTCTAGGCATCAACAGGTGAGCACGTGAGAGTCATCCCTCCTTAGCGCCTCCATCCTTTCTTACAAACTGCCTCTATTCACAGCCGAAGTGAGCTTGTCATGACTCGGTAATGATAAACACTGTTTTCCAAGAAGTGAAATGTGTTTAACTGTGAATTTCAGGTGTGTTCCCTTCCCTCAACTGCTCTGAGTGATCCAATGGTAATTGGTAATGACAACTGCGCCAAGAAGTCAATATTCTGCCTGACTGCAGTGATTTCAGATGCGATTCTGCCTCTTCTGCAGCTTCAAAACTTGTACAAAGGATTGTGCTTTTCTCTTGAAACAGAATCACCTTGCTCGGGATGGCTGATGCTTCTCAGCAACACTTGGTCTCAAATGAAGAGGGAACCCTGCTTGGGCCCTCTCTACCGACCTTGGCAGATCTCAAATTAAAGGTGAATTTGGGGGCTGAAGAAGTAGTTCAGTCGGTAGAGTGCTTGGTGATTTGCCTTAGTAATAAGTGATTGGGGGCTATGACTCGGTCAGAGAATGCGTGGGGTTGTGGCTCAGTCAGCAGAATGCTCGCCTAGCATGCAGGAGGTACCAAGTTCACTTCCGAGCATTGCATGAACTGGGGATGGTGGGGAAATTTTAGTTTTGGAACAGGGTCTCACCTGAACCTCAGGCTTGCCTGGACATGATCACTGCCTGAGTGCAGAACCATTACTTCGAGCATGGGGTCACTACTTCGAGCATGGGGTCACTACTTCGAGCATGGGGTCACTACTTCGAGCATGGGGTCACTACTTCGAGCATGGGGTCACTACCCCAAGCACCACCCTGAGGTTCAGGACTATTCTCAATTCAAAGGACTCACAACCTTGCCATCACACACACAATGTGCAGATTGGCTGAGCCGAGTCCAGGGTAATCTGAACACAAGATTTTGATTTTTCACACCTGTTCCCAATTGTTGCTCTTAACCAGGAGAGACGCTGGTTATTGACTGTGACCAAATAGCACATCCAGATGTCAGAGATGAACAAGACATCTGTATGGCTGGCAACACAAGGTGCAGACTCGTTGGCATGAATGGAGGCTACTCGGGTGAGTGGGTAGAGAGACTGTGGACCAGGGGCTTGGGTGCTGGCTCTTGCATTTCTTACCACAGCGTGAAGGGACAGAACTGTAGATTCCAGCTATGTGAATCATTGTCTTTCATATCATTGTGGCTGTTTTTGAACTTTGGTTTTTTTTGGGGGGTGTTATTGCTGCTATTTGGTTTTTTCTTTTTTCACGTGTTTATGTGCATAGGGTGCATGCACATACATATGCGTGTTTGCATGCAGCTGGTTGACCCAAGAGTGATATTGGGAATCACTCTTGGTCTTTCTTCCATCTTATTCTTCTGAGTCTGGGTCTCTCTAGTTAAGCCCAGCGCTTACAGGACCCTACTTGGGTCTGTACCTCTGGCTCAGCCACTGCTCCTCATTAAATTAATAATTCAAATTGACTGTGAAAAGCAAGGAGAGAAAACATACTATTCCAAGTGGCCATCTTGGCAAGGGTTTACTTTAGTCCAATTGTTCCCTCTTCAGGTCCAAGCAGGAGTGGAAAAGTTAAGAAAGAAAGCAATGGAAGACACACGTAACTAAGCAGTTCTGCTCCAGGTGTGGCTCCGTCCACTGTCCTGTACAGCAGGTCTGAGAAGTCAGAGCTTCATGAGTGTCTTTTGGGAGACTAATTCCGTCTCTGGCTGGTGTCAGCTCCTCTCTGCTCCCAGTGTGAGATTCCTGGGGGAGTTTCAAATCTTAGGATCCGCTCCTTTGATAGTCCTGATTGTCTGAGTGGTGAAGAAGCGTACCTTGTCCTGCTACCTCGAGGGCTGTTCCCGCTAACCAGCTTCATCTGGGATTCCCAGGCTCCATCTTCCAGGCCTGGAATGACAGGCGGCTGTCACATCACCTGGCATTTTTCCCTGGGATCTGGGAATCACACACTCTGGTCCTTTTGCTTGCTAGGCAGAGGCTTTAATCCCCGAGACAGTTCCCAGCCTTCTTTTACTTTTTATTATGGGACAGTTTCTCCGTTAACCACCCAGAAGCTAGCCTGAGCTCACTCTGTAGGCCAGGCTGGCCTTGATCTTTCTGTCCACTTGCCTCAACTTCCCAAGCACCTGGAATAACAGCTCTGCGCCCCGCTGCCTGACTGCTCCTCTGCCTTTTGCAGTCAACGATGTGTTCTTTGACTTTTCCTGAGACCCACAGAGCCAGTTTGATGAGTGAATAAATAAACTTGCAAATGACTAAAGGAGACTTTTGCAATGTTACCACCTTCGGGTATAAACAATGAAAGCTGCTTTTTAAAGAACGCTCCCAATTTCTCTTTGTGAGTGAGATCTTTCTTCCAGCCATGAAAGACAATTAACAATTAAGAAGCAGAAGAACATTTGAACTGAATAAAAGGAGGAACTTTTTTTTTTTAATATCTGAGAGATAATAAGATAGAAACTCTTTTTGGTTTAATTAGTCACCATGATCGGGTATCTATGGGAACAATAGGGAGTTTCAGACTCAAAATAGACAATTACATATCAGTTAACAATATGTAATCAACAGGAAATTGGAAGCTAAAGTAGAGCAACTTACCTTTCAGGAGAGATGGGTGAAGAGAAAGTGAGGGGGTTGTCTGGGGATGAGGTGATACCCATGATGCTTTTGGTGGGTATGGAAAGTTCTGGAACCAAATTAATAAGATAATTTCTATTGGACAGCTATTATAGTTAGGAGTCTTAACTAACTCACTTCCTTAGTATCCCCTGGGCTACTCCTTAGTAAGGCCCAAGACTATAAAACACTGGGGTCCCACCCATCCTCCTCCCCCTTCCTGCCATGTGGCTATAGCTGCTCTCTCCTTGATCTCTCGAACTTTAAACTATCTCCTCTGCTCCGATGCGCTCCCACCTTAAAGCTGTCTCGCTTTCAATAAATCCTGTTTTAACCTCTTCACTTATTCTGGCTTCCATCTTCAACTCTGGGACACAAGAACCCCCAAAAATCTGTTTTCAAAATCACCAAGCATGATGGTGCATGCCTCCCATCTTTGTATCTGGGAGGCTGAGACAGAAGATGGTGAGTCGGAGGCCGGTCTAGGGCACAGAGTGAGACTCTATTTCAGCAAAGCAAAAATGAAACCATGGAAAGTTCTGGAACATGAGCACCAAGCATGGAGTCACGTGTCTGTAACCTTAGTAGTCAGGAGGCCAGGACAGGAAGAAGGCAAGTAGGCCAACCTGGACTACAAATGAGGATCCTGCCTTAAAAACTATTCTTTTTTAGTTTTAGAACTAAATTGAAGTTTAGAACTCAATGAGAGAAAGTTACATAGCCGAGTTAGGCCAGTGGCAGCATAGACAATGGAGTTGGAAATCCCAGCTAATCTGGAGGTTAAGGTAGAACATTCAAGGGCTGCCTGGGTAATTTAAGGAGAGCCTGATTCAAAGTAAAAAGCAAACAGGGACTGGGGGAGTGGATCAGTGTTGGAGCGCTTGTGTAGAATCCCCTAGTGAGGGGCTGGGGGTGTGGCTCAGTGGCAGAGCCCTTGGAATCACCTGCTTATAATCACCCAGTGAGAGCTGGAGGCTGGGTTCAGTGGTAAGCATTGGTAATGCTGGAATCTCAGTCTTCACCCTTAAGTCAATCAGATGGGCAGGATTCCCACCTCCCAGGGATTTGATCTATCTGGAGGCAGACCAATAAGAAAGAAGGATTCTATCTTCTCTTCTCCCCTAAAAAGCCATCTCTCTCTGTCTCTGTCTGTCTCTCTCTCTCTCTCTCTCTGTTCCCCTCTTCCGCTTCCTCTCAGCAATACTCAAGCAGAAACAGGATGAAAACTGCCAAGATGTAATCTTGCAAGCAGCAGAGACAAACTCTATCCTCTGTACTCTTGTCTAAAACTTAACCCCATTCTGTGATACTCATGACCTTCTCCTGTCCCCTGAGGACGCTACCTTCTGACTTTGCCAGATAGTAGCTTGCCTCTTCCCAGGATTCCCAACTGCTTGAACCCCAAGTTCCAGTCCTGTTGCTTTCTGTTTTAAAATATGCATCAATATTTTCAACTCTTTTCCTACTTAATAATTATTTATTTCACAGAGAAAATGAATCTCTACCCATAGGCCTGTATCAGACACACATTATGCACACATGTATGCATGTGCACACACACACACATTACACATGCAAAACACATACATGCCCATATACACATACACACATCATAGACAAACCACACACACCATACACACATGTACAAACCACACACAACATACCTACACATATACACAAATATACACATGTACACATGCATACACATACTATGCAAATTATATATTCATACATGTATTCACATACCACAGACACACCACACACGTGGCACACAACACATACATACATGCGTGTACACATATGGGAACACATACGTTCATATACATCCTAACTAGAAGTAGGATGTGTAACTCATTAACAAGATGTTTGACTATTATGCTCAAAGCTCATAGCTCCATCCCCAACACCACCATAAAGAACGAGAGGAGAAAAGGCCAAGGCCGGTGGTCTTGTGCTCTGCTCCAGTAGACACCACCTGTGGGCTATAGAGGTAGGCTTGGTGGTCTTTATGAGTGCTGGTAGGCTGCCATGGCTCAAGGCCTCCCCGAGCAAGTCAGGGCTTGCAGGGCACCTTGCTCAGGCGGCTTCATTTCCAGGAACAGCGCAGAGCGCCCTCGACGCCCACGCGGCATGCAGCCTTCCAGGTATTAGCTCTGGCAAGATCTCCAGCCAGGAGGAACTTTGCCCCAGCCGCCCAGGCGGGATGGGAGGACCAGCTTCTCCAGCAGAGTGGAGACTGGGGGGCTAGCCACCAGCAAGAGTTTCTTCCAGCCCCAACAGGGTCTTCTTCCTGCCCCTACACATAGGGTTTCTAGTTTCAGTAAGTGATGGCTCACCCACGGGGCTCAAGGCAGCTCTCCACTCTGCAAAGAGAGAGCAAAAGATCAGAGGTAGAAAATGAATTGCTTTACCACGTGGCAGCTGACCCTCCTGTTTTCCTTCCCAGAGCTTCAGTCTGAGTAGCTACTGTACTCTGTACACGGATCCAGGTATAACTTGTCCAAAGTGCCCACCACATGATCTTGGCACTGGCTGCCTAGTCATCTGGGAGATCCAACATGCGCCACACCTTATCTGCTCTGTCTAGGCTGCTCTCTGCTCACAAATGCACTTGACGGATGGGTGGAAACACCTGCTTATCATCCAGCACTCCGGAGGCTGAGGCAGGAGAATCATGAGGTCCAGGTCAGTCTGGACCAGGTAACAAAGCCCCTTGATAACATGGCTCTTTACCTTGCTTTGTTCCCCTGGGTAGATCTGGACATTCCATGATAGAACCTCAGTTCTGGAAGACTCAGTGGACAACCTGGAACTTGTCTGCAAGTTTGAGGACCAGAGTTCAGATCCCCAGAATTCAGAAAAGCTGGGCAGTTGCAACAGAAATCTATCGGTCATCCCTGGGCAAGCTGGCTAGCACACCGAGCCAATAGGGCAAACTCTAGGTTCACCTGAAAGATCCTGCCTTAACAATACAAGTGGAAAGCTGTTGAAGATGTCCAATCTCGTCTTCAGGTCTCCACACACATATACATGCAACTGCACACATTCGAACACACATACACACACATGTAAGAGCCTTGCATCTCTATGAATTGTGTTGTTTTGTTTCTTCCCAGATTTGGAGGACTTGAAGAATAGAGCCAAGTACTGGGGAGGGGGTCAGCAAAAGGACTTAGTGGGTGAACGCTCTGGGCTGCAAACCTAAAGATGTGAGTTTAATCCCCAGAGCCCATGCAGAGGCAGAAGAGAGACTTTTAAAAGTTGTCTTCTGACCTCCAAAGGATCACCAGGGCACCACCAAACTCACATCTCTCTCTTTCTCAAGCAAGCAAGCAAGCAAACAAACAAACAAACAAACAAGCAAGCTCAAGTAGCACTGGCTTTTCCAACATTGTGATCATCAGTACAGGAATAATGATTCAGAATTGAAGATATGCATATATAAAGCTGGTGAAACCCTGCTTAGAATCCCCCAGTGAGGGGCTGGGGGCGTGGCTCAGTACTAGAGCACCTGTCTGGAATCCCCCAGTGAGGGCCTGGGGGCGTGGCTCAGTGATAGAACACCTGGGCAGCACACATAGATACCTGGCTTTCATAGATACCTGGGTTTCATCCCCAGCACTACCAACCAAAAGAAAAAAGAAGAGGTAGTCACTAAATGTTGAAGAGTGAATGCATGAATAAATTTAACACATGCTTTTTCTGAGACAGGATGGCTCTATGCTCAACCAAGCCGTCAGTCCTCTTCTGTTCTCCTCCCAAGTCCCGAGGGCTCAGGCACATGTTACCACACCTGTCTAACCCACGTTTTCTGAAGACAGGGAGGCAGCCCCCACAGAGACATGTGGAGAAGGGATTTTGGTGGGTGGGGGGAAGACATCCTTATCTCCGCTGTCTGCGGCTGGCAGATTGCATATCTCCTGCTTTACATTTCCCAGTGATGTTTTGGAGAGAGATGGAGACAGCTCTTCACTTTACCCTGCTCTGGGGAAAGCGGTCCTTCTCTTCCACGACCACACTCCCTCTACTCCCGCCCCGCCCCAGTATGGTCCCCATCCTCCAGTTCAAATCTTCTAGCAGTTCTGAGAACTAGGTGGGTTTCTTCTCACCTTCCAGGCATAGCCAGGGCAGGCACTTTGTAATTCCATCTCCTTTACCAATTAATCTTCCCAACCACCCACTGAGGCAGACACAATTACACCCAAGAACCTTGAATCCCTGGCTCAGAAAGGCAAAGGAACTCCCTGGAGGCCATGCAGCAGATCAAGGACCAGAGCAAAGGGATTCGAGCCCCTGCTCGAAAGCTTCTGCTTTCTTGCAGTTGTGTGTCTCGCTGTGGCATAGGCTGGTTCTCAGAAGAAAAGCCAGAGCTCAGTCACCGCCAGCGGCAGGAAGTGCCCGGCCACAGGCTGGCACTAAGTAAGGTCCTCAGTACTCCAGTTTGCTGGCTTGGAATGTGGTCTGACAGGTCGGGCCACCTTCTGCCTTTGGTTTCTTTTTTAAAACTTCTATCAGAAGCATGTTGGACCCACAGACATTGGTGAGAGGCTGGGAGGCTGGGGCCAGCTGGGGCTGATATCCTGAGTTTCTTTGGCTGATCCTCCAGGCCAGGAGAAATAGGGGGGTAGGGGACACAGGGGACGAAACCAGAGCCTTAAGTCAGCTCTGGGCATTGAGGAACCACAGATGCCATGGGTTGATCGCCACCACCATGACAAGCTCTCCTACCATCTCAGCCACAGCAGCCTCTACATGCATTTTCCCAGTGGATAGGTCTCATGACAAAGGATGCGTGTACATGTACGTGTGCACGTACGTGAGTTTGGAAGCCAAAGGCTGACATTTGGTGTCTTCCTCAATTGCTTTTCTCCTTATTTATTTATTTTTTCCTTTTCTATCTGTGTGTGCTTGCTTATGTATATTTGCACATTTGCATGTGTGTGCGCATGTAGTGTGTGTGCATGTGGAGGCCCTGAGGTTGATACTGGGAATCATCTTCAATCACTCTTCTGCCTTATTTCCTGAGGCCGGGTCTCTCCATCAAACCTAGAGTTTGCTGGTCGAGCTGGTGTGGCTAGCTTGCTTGCTCTGGGGATCCCTAGTCTCTGTCTTCAGAGGCTGGAATTACAGGTGAACCGTCATGCCCATCTGACATTTTACTTGCTGATACGAATTCTGGGTGTTTTGGTTAGGAAGCAAATCGTTTTGGACTGCTGAGCCATCTCCCCAGCCCTCCACCTTATTTGGAGGAACCTGGAGCCCACCAATTTGGCTAGACTGGTCAATAAGCTTCCAGGGATTCTCTTATCTCTGCCTTCCCAGAGCTGGGATTAGAGTCAGGCATCACCGCATCTGGCTTTATACATGTTACTGGGGATGGAACCCAGGTCCTCAGGTTCGATCAGGAATCTTTTTACCACCACAGCCTAGTCCCCAGCCTCCAAGAATGTCCTTTATGTGGAAATTAAATCCTTCTTCATAATCTCATGCTTCTGAATCCTTTGTGGCCGCAGTGAGCAATGTGTCTTTAATTCAGGGAGAGACTCCACACTCCTGATCTAAGTTCCCCAACCGGTCTGCAAGTGACTGAGCTCCCTCACCAGCTTGCTGCTAACATCTCAGTATTCAGATCAGACGGGCCACCTCCCTTTTTTATGATACTAATTTCACAGCCATCTCTAAGAACTTGAAAGGAACAGAGTTCTGGGCTTCATCAGGCATATCTGTAACCCAGCATCGCAGAGGTTCAAGTAAAAGGATGGCAAATTTGAGGCCAGCCAGTCTCGGGGAACTTTAGTGGGACCCTGTCTCAAAATAAAAGCAACAAGAGGGCTGGGGGCGTGGCTTAGTGGTATCATGCTTGTCTGTCATGTGCAAAGCCCTGGTCTCAATCCCCATACTGAGAAAGGTTTTGATTCATTAAGTAATATATTAATTAAACGTGATCCTGGTGTGCTGTTTCTTCTGACCTAGGCTGGTGACAATAAGGAGACCTAAAAAGAATGACAGGCCTAGGGATTGATTGTGATTTGCCATAAGGCATCTACTGTAACCAAGAGCAGCTTGGGCCCCAGTGACAGGGGCCCATCATGAGGAAGAGTCTGACTTGTGTGATGGGGGGTTCAGGATCACCTTTGAGCTAGTGTCTCCAGCAGCACTGAAATGCTGGAGGCCTCCTCTCCCCCAGATAGTTCCAGAAGGTATCTGAGGAACACTTCCCCTGCCCCGGGCACCCAGGACTCCAGGGTAGGCACGTGATAATGAGGGAGAGAGGAAGGGGCATAGGGGAATCCCCAGAGCACTTGTAAAGGACACCTAGGGTATTTGTCATCCTCCCAACACCATGGGGACCCAGCCTGGCAGCCCAGAGGACACCATCAGCCAATGGGGGCGGGAACTGTGAGCTCACCCTCACCCCCCCCCTCCCGTGCCCTGGCTTTCTCTTCTGCGAAATGGGGATGACGATGCTTACCTACCTCATCGCCGAGTTATGAGAATTAATTAATGTTTGTAAAGGCCGTGGAGCGCCGCAGATAAAAGGCCGCGTCAAAGTACAAAGTAATATTTACCGTAATTACACGATACCATTAAATCTTGGGCCAAGGGCTTTCTACAGCTTCGCTTATTACTGAGAATGGGTGATGGAAGACCGATAAACCCAATCTCCCCCAACCATCGCTCAGAGCTCCAAACCCATCTCCGTCCTCATCCTGAAAGATTCCATCAGGCTTGGTAGACTTGATGCAAGTGTCTTCATCCCCCATGGCTCCCCTCGGGGGTCGGGCAGTAGGCTGATGAGAAAAATTCATTTCTGAGTCCCTCTGTGTGTGTTCCTGGGCTTGTTTGTTCGAGGTGGTTTTAAGACAGGGTCTCATATGGCTCAGGCTGACCTCAAACTCAGGCTCACTGTGGAGCTGAGGGTGGCTTTGAACTTCGGATCCTCCTGCCTCCACTTCCCCAGTGCTGGGATTATAAGTGTGCACCACCATACCAGGTTTATGGGATGCTCAGGGTCAAATCTAGAATTTTGTGCATGCTGGCAAACATTCCATCCACTGAGTCGTGTACCCAGCCCTGTTTCTGATTTGTTTGTTTGTTTTTGAGACAGGGTCTCATGTAGCCTAAACTGACCGCAAACTCACTTTATAGTCAAGGATGATCTATCTTGTCCTTTGGACCCCTCCCTGCCTCCACTTTGCTGGGTGACAGGCATGCACCACCGTATCTGGTTCTTTCAGGGTTTGTATGTAGGGGAGGGGAGTAAGGTGTTTTGGTTGTTTGTTTTCATTTGTTTCATGGTGCTGAGTGATGAACCTAGGGCTATGCTAGACAGGTGTCACCAACTGTGCGACCAAACTTTTTTTTTAAGGGAACAGAGACATCATTTCAAAACATATCGTTTCTTAGAATTGGAAATGTTCCCCTAAAAGGGAGAAGGTTTTGGCCTCTATTTCAGACGGAGTCTCATGGAAGCCAAACTGACCTCCAATTTGTAGCTAAGGATGACCGAGAACTCCTGATCCTTCTCCTGTCCCTCCCCTCTCCTCCCTCCAGTGCTGGGATGACAGGCATGCGCCTCCATGTCTGGTTCAGGCGATGCTGGGGACGGAGCCCAGGCTTCATGCGTGCTAGGCTGTCACTCTACTCGCTGAGCTACATTCTCACGCTGATCTCTTTAGCTGTAGTTCTAATGTATGTGACCTGGGGCGTGTGACCTTTGGGAATTAGAGGCTTTACATTTATAGACCTGTTCCACTCAGGGTCACCTGGCCATGTCTTTGTATGTGTGTGTGGGATTCTGTTTAGACTCATTCAGGGTGTCTGTGGGGGTCTCTGCTTGCCTCCACTTAGACCCCCCCCCCAAAATAAGTCTTTTTGGACGTCATGGCCAGTTTCCTTAGACCCTCCCCACGGATCTTGGTGCTTGCCTCCTGCCACAGATTTCTCAACACCCTGATCAGACCGGGTAGGCAAAAGGTAGACCAGAAGAGAGCACAATTACCTTTTTTACAAGCCTCTGACACGGCTCTGCCCTCCGCGCCTGCCAGCCTGTCCACTCACTTCCAAATGATGATATACGTACTTGAAATTATATCATTATCGAGCTATAATTACAGGCAACATCAATGCCAACCCCCCTGAAGGGGGTGAAGGATCCAAGATTACGTTTCTCCCCCTACACACCCCCACTTACCCCTTGGTCCCTTGGGAAAAAAAAAAAGCCTATTGCGAGAAGGGAGGTTACCGATTTCCAAATATCACAGACGCTCACTTGAAACAACAGAGACACCCCCTTGTATCATCTTGTATATACAAACACGCCCTCAGGGCTCCCCCAGAATGTATCGGCGCGCCCCACGACTCACACAAGACCTGAGACGTTGGCAAGAACAAATTTGGACAAGTGAGGGCAAAATCTCTGAGCGAGACGGAGACTGAGAGCAGAGCCACTTTGGCTCTGGGAGCCCACATAGAAACTTCTAGAAGCATAGCAGGATGAAGTTCTGGGGGGCATAACTAGAAGTTGTGTCTCTATATTCTGTGTCATCTTGTAGGGTAGCCCAAGAAGCTTATGCTGGCTGAGATGGAAGGGGGATTGACTTCCAGTCTCTGAAATCAAGGCCAATTGCTCCAGGACCCTTCTTGGACTGAAGGGAAAGTAAACAGGGCTGAGGGAATTTCCTTGACGTTCCCAATTGGGACCTGGTTCATCCCTCCCTCCCTCCCCCTCCCTCCCTTCCCCTCTCCCTCCCTCCTTCCCTCTTTCCTTCCTTCGTTCCTTCCTTCCTTCCTCCCTTCCTTCCTCCCTTCCTTCCTTCCTTCCTTCCTAGCTATTCTGAGGAACTCTGAGCAAGGCTTGGGGGAACAGACATTCAAAGGAAGACCCTCGTTCCTCAGGAGTTCAGAGAGCATGATTGTGAATCACTGAGGTTTCAGAGCACTGGGGGTGATTCTTGGGGACACTGGATAGCGGTGAGGCTGGTCAGGGAAGGCAGATGTCAGGGCATGAGGGACCAAAGATGAGTCCCCATGAAAGGAAGGAAGCAGGAGAAAACATTACCAGCCCAGTAATAAACTCCCATAAAAGTAGCCCAGAGCTAGAGGTGACTTCGCCTAGTATGCAGAAGGCCCTGTTTCATTCTCAGCACCGAATAAAACGAGCCATGGTGGAGCTAGGGGAGGTGGCTCAGGAGTTAAAGGACCTGATTTCAGACCCTAGTTCCCACATAAAATGTCAGGTGGATATAGTGCAGCCTGTAACTCTGGCCCTGGAAGGTGGAGCGTGGCAAAACCTGAAGCAAAGCAATAAGGAGGTAGGACAATCCAGAATGATCCCAAAGTCACCCTTGGGCCTCCACAGATATACGCGCTCAAGTGCCATCGTACATACACGCATGCAGAACACATATACAAACACACGCCAAAAAATAAAAAAAAAAAGAACTCCCACCCAAATATTCTTCTCTTGATTTGCCCCCCTCCTCCCCTTAACTCCAGCCTCCGTCCGGTCTACACAGCGTCAGAAGCAGGAAGAGGAAGAAGATGCCGGGGACAGGGGAGGACACGAGGACCTGGCTCAGAGTCCTAGCGGCAGGCTCAGAGCCTCACCATCTGCTTGGCAGCAGCCCCAAGTGTGGCTCACCCTCGAATTGCATCTTGTAAAAAAAAAAAATCATTTGCACGTTTGCATCGAAAACCCTCAAAACGGTCTAAACACCGCCGCCGTCGTTGTGAGGAGCATGAAAACCGCATCGAACATTTGTGGAGACTCCAACATGTGTCTGAACATATGGTCCAAATTTCGCTTCGATGTGTCTTTTTAGCGTTGGACGGCCGCGCCAGGCATCTGCGTTCAAAACAACTCAATGGAAAGCATTGGAAGAGAGCTGAGCGCAGAAAAGGCTGTCGCCGTGTGGGCTGAGCTTCAGGGAAGCCCTGGGATGCGTCTACGGGAAGAGCTGGTGGCACAGACTGGAATGTGTATACACAGCTTGGGTGGCTCACGCCGGGGGCCCAGAGGCGGCTTTTCTCCTTCCTCTTTTTCTCTCCTCTTCCTCTCTCTTGTGTTCAAAGAAGCAGATGGGTGAAGGACAAGGAAGTAGCCCCATGCCTCACTCCCTACACCCCAAAGCTCAGCAGGAATATGGACTGATTCATCCCAGACCACAAAGACCATGATCAAAGCTTGCTGTCATTTTTACTTTTCCATTTTGTGTGTGTGTGTGTGTGTGTGTGTGTGTGTGTCTGTCTGTCTGTCTCTTTGCCTGCTGTCTGCATGTGGGTGTTTGCACCTGCACGTGTAGTGCACAAGTGTACTTGAGTGTGTATGTGTGTATCTGTGGAAGCCCAAGGGTGACATCAAGAATCATCTTCCATTGCTTTTTCACCTTATTGCTGTGAACCTGGGGGTGTAATTAAACACAGAGCGCGTCATTAGGACTAGTTTGGCTAGCCAGCTTGCTGGGGGATTCTCAGGCCCCACCTTCCAGGGCCAGAATGACAGGTGGGCTGCCACACCCACCCTGCATTTTATGTAGGGTGTGGGGATCTGAACTCTAGTCCTTTGGATAAGTGGCAAGTACTTGAACTACTAAAGCTATCTTCCTGACCCTTCAATTCTCTCTTAAAAGAATAGTTGTGGTGGTTCTAGGGTACACAGGAATCTTCTCTGTGGGGTCAATTCTTCTTAAAGGACCTCATGTCCAAGTGTATGGTTGATTCAGAAAGACAACTTGAGTTTTACCCCAACAACCACTTAAAGTAGGACATGGTGCCAAGCACCTGTAATCTCAGTACAGGAACATAAGGGCAGAGATAGGAAGATCCCCAGGGCTTGCTGGCCCATCTACCTAATTGGTGAGCTCAACCCAGGTTCAGTAAGATATCTGTTCTCAAAGAATAAGATGGCGAGTGACTGAGGAAGACACCCAACATTGCACTCTGACCTCCATCCACCTCCATGCACTCACATGTACATTCAACGGCACATGCACATGAGCACACACACACACGCACACATGCCATGACCATTGTCCTTTCACCACGAAGTATTCCATAGGTCCCCAAGCATTCCTAATAGCCAGATTTGACTCTGCAACTGGGGACCCCACTGGGCCTGCAAAGTGACTCTAGAACATGGAAATGATCCCTGAGTGGTGAGATGCAAATCACTCGAAATAGCTTTAAAAAAAAATAAGCCAGATTTGTAAATTTCCACTAGCTCAGGGAGAGTTATTTTAGATGAGGTACAAACATAGATGGCTTCAGTGGTTAAAGTCTTTGTCTCTCAAGCAAAAGGACCTGAGCTCAGATCCCAAGATCCCATTTAAAAAAAATTCCAGCTATGGAGGTGACCTCCAATTCCAGCCCCAGAAGCTGAAGTCTGGGAAACCTGGGAGTAAGACAGTAAGAAGGTAGAGCAATTCAGGTTGCAAGATTATTTTTGGGCTTCATAGGCACACATGCCCCCTGGTATACATGCATACACAGGTACATGCATGTATGCGTGAATATAAGCATGGACACACACACACACACACATACACACACACACACACACACACACACACACACACAAAATGAGAAACATCTGCTTCCATTTACTTAGATACAATGTCTCTAGGAGGACTTGTTAGGGTTTGGATACAAAGTATCCTCCATAAAAAGGCAAGCGGATTGAAGGCTTGGCCCCTACGTGGGGGTCCAAGCTCCCAGACATGTCTGTCAAACAATTCCTAGGGTGCTGGTGTTTTTGGGAGGCATCAGGAACAAGCAGGAACCTGGGTTTGACCCCCTTGTGATGGTGTATGCCTGTAATCCCAGCACTCTGGAAGTGGAGGTAAACATCAGAGGTTCAAAGCTATCCTCTGTTACATAGGGAGTTTGAGGCCAGCCTGGGCTACAGGAGAGCCTATCTCCAAACAAAACACAACAGTACATCTGGCTCTGAGACCCGTGTCAAGAGAGTGTTGAACTATTAATAATATGGATGTGGAAAGACTGGGAGCCTCAAGCCTGCCAGACTCAGGCTGGGCACTGACCTTGGAACATCTGATTGAGATCTCTGCTGATGTGGGAGCATGAAGTACAAAACAAAGTAGCAGGGCACTTTCAGATGTCTCCACGTGCCAGCTGCTAGGAAGGGAGGTTCAATGTTACAGTACCTACCTGGAATCCGCTAATGAGGGGACTGGGGGCGTGGCTCAGTGGCAAAGCACCTGCCTAGAATCCCCCAGTGAGGAGCTGGGGGCGTGGTTCACTGATAGAACACCTGCCTGAATCCCCCAGTGAGGGGCTGGGGATGTGGCTCAGTGAAAGAGTGCCTGCCATGGGTTCCATCCCCAGCATTGCCAAATTAAAAATAAAAAAGGGTCCTTACCAGGTGAGTATTGGTGGGGCTGTGGTTCTCTTGTCCAGGCCTGAGATGTCTGTCTGTCTCTCACGGGCCACAAGATCATAGCCAGCAGCATCAGCAAGGGGTAATCAAGCCTGTCTGGGGCTGAGAGCGTCCATCGATCCTGCCTGATGGCAGAGATCCAGCCCCGCCCAGATGACTTCTTCAGCCCTGGTATCCGGTTTGTTAATTGATGGCATGGAGCAGACTGCAGACCGCTGGCCAGACCCCTTGCTGTGCCTGTCGAAGAATGACATCGAGTCCTGGCCTCATGGGGAACGGAGGAAATTAACCCGCCACCCTCCTGCTTGTGAGGAAGCTCGCACGTGTCTGCAGACCTCACTGTGCAAGTACTTTCCTACCCATCGTCAGGGCTCAATGCAACCAGGAGGATGGCTCATTGCCTGTCACCTTCCTGATGACGCCTGGGAATTTAAAACAACCTAAGCACACCCGAGGGGCAAAGAGGCCAGTCTCAGCCCTGACACAATGCCCACACCCCTGTTCTTTTGCCTAGACCAGAAACATATTCCCTTCCTTTCTTCCTGGCGCTTCCTCCTTTCCTTCCTTCTATCCCTCCATCTTTTCTTTCTTCCTCCTTCCCCCTTCCTTCCTTCTTTCCTTCCTTCCTTCCTTCCTTCCTTCCTTCCTTCCTTCCTTCCTTCCTTCCTTCCTTCCTCTTCCTCCTTCTCTCTTCTTTCCTTCCTTCTCTCCTTTTCCTCCTTCTTCCCCTCCTTCCTTTACTCCTTCCTTCTTTTCCTCCTTCTTTCCTTCCCTCCTTTTTTCCCTTCCTTCCTTCTTTTCCTTCTCACTGTCTCCCTCCCTCCCTTTCTCTCCCTCCCTTTCTCTCTCTCCGTTTCTCTTTCTCTCTCTTTTTTTCTTTCTTTCTCTTCCTTCCTTCCTTCTCTTCCTTCCTTCCTTCCTTCCTCCCTCCCTTCTTCCTTCCTTCCTTCTTCTTCCTTCCTTTCTTCCTTCCTTCCCTCCTTCTTTTCCTTCCTTCCCTCCTTCTTCCTTCCTTTCCATATTCTCACGGAGCTTCAGACTGGCCTTTAACTGAGGATGCCCCTGAACACTGCTCCTCCTGCCTCTATTTCCTGAGTGCTAGGGTGACAGTCCTGCACCTCCATGCCTGGTACTGGGGATGGAACCCAGGGCTTTGTGCATTTGTAAATCATTCCACCAACTGACATAAATCAGTTTTTTGCTTATTTGTTTGTTTGCTTGTTGTGTTCTGTTTTTAAGGGGGTCTGGCACAGCCTGAAACTCCTACGTAACCAGATGGACCTCAAACCCATCATCCTCCCTTCTCCTGAGATCGCAGGCATGCTCCACTCTGACCCCATTCATTAAGAAATTCTAGACTCTTACTATAAAAGCTACTAAGGATTCCCAACCATTTCCTGCACACTGGGTGCTATGAGGGTTCTCGCTGACCCTACAGGGAGGCAGCAGCCTCATTGCCTGATGACCCGCCTTCTAACCTACCAGAAACTCACAGTGAGATAGCCATATCCAGCTTTATTTTTCTGCTCTGATTATCATCAAAGCCCAAAGGTGCAGCCAAAGAACACTCACCACTTCCCCTGGTTGGACAGCCAGTTTGTCACTGAAGACCCCAGATTTGAGGGTCTTGGGCCAAGTCACAGACACATGGCGTGGGGCTTTCTCACTCACCCAGTCCTTCTTTCCTGTTTCTGTTTAATCTCAAACACAACAAAAAACTTGGAGAGGTGCTCATACCTACATCCCAGAAATTGGGCAGCCAATGCAGAAAATGTCAAATTTAAGTTCTTATTTGAAGTCTCAAAATAAAGGGGGCTTAGGAGAGGTTCAGTGGTACAGCACCTGCCTAGAACTCCCCAGTGAGGGCTGGGGGCGTGGCTCAGTGATGGAGCACCTGCCTAGAACCCCCAGTGAGGGCTGGGGGCAGTGGCTCCGTGGTGGAGCACCTGCCTAGAACCCCCCAGTGAGGGCTGGGGGCGTGGCTCCGTGGTGGAGCATGCACAGGGCTCTGGGCTCCATCTGCAGCCAAACAAAACAAAAGCTTCAAGAAGATAAAATGATACTCTTGTCACCATCTTGGTATTTTGTCATCCTGAGATGATTGCAGTTGGTGCTTGTGTTGGCAAGGAACGTGAGGTAATTGATCTGCCTTGCGACATCCCTAAGAATGCACTCCTCCCAGTGTTAATTTCACCCTTGAGGTAAGGTGAGGCAAGCTGCTCTCCAGAAAACAAGAAAACCGTCCTTTCCGTTACCCTCTATGTCAGCTGATATTGGTCTTTCTCACACCTTCAAGGACTCTGTGCTTGCCCGAGAGTTTTGCCTTTTCTTTTTCTTTTTCTTTCTTTCTTTCTTTCTTTCTTTCTTTCTTTCTTTCTTTCTTTCTTTCTTTCTTTCTTTCTTTTCTTTCTTTCTTTTTCTTTCTTCCTTTTCTATCTTTTCTTTTTTTCCTCATTTCCTTCCCTCTTTCCTTCCTTCCTTCCTTCCTTCCTCTTTCTTCTTCCCTCCCCTCCCCTTCCCTTCCTCTCCTTACCCTCACTTCCTTCCCTTTCTTTTTTTCCTCATTTCCTTCCCTCTTTCGTTTCTTCCTTTCTTCCTTCCTTCCTTTCCTTCTTTCCCTTCTTTCTTTCTTCTTTCCTTCCTTTTCTCCCTTTCTATCTTTCCTTCCTTGCCTCCCTTTTTCCTTTCTTCCTTCCCTCCCATTCTCCCTTTTTAGCTTCCTTCTTTTTTTCCTTCTCCTCCTTCCCTCCATCCCTCTCTTCTTCCCTTCCTTTCTTCCCTCCTTCCCATCCTTCCTTCTTTTCCTCCCTTCTTCCCTTCCCTTTCATTTAATCCCAGCTGTTCTAGAACCCATGGCCTCAAATTCCAAGCAGTCCTTCTGCCTCAGCAATGCTCCCTCCCCTTAGTGCTGAGATGACACAGGGCCTTACCATGCCTGACCTCCTCAAGCCTTTTTAAGCAGATCTAGCCCCAGCTAGGGATGATGTTCTAGCATTTTCTGTTCCTGCTGGCTCAGTGTTGTGGGGCATGTGGGAATCATCCTAGAACGCAGTCCGTGGAGCAGGAAAGGTGAGGGTGGGTGGCAGGTTCAGGATTGATGTGCCTGGTGCTCAGTGCCCCAGGGGAACAGACTCCTGGGAGCAGTTAAGGGCGGCCTTGGCCAAGTGGGAATGCAGCTATCCGTTGGGAGTTTGCTAAGGGGGCTGCAAGAAGCAGAGAGAGAGTCTGGGGTGTAAGTGCCCCAGTCAAGAGAAAATCTCCAGCCAGTTGGCTCAGTGGTTAAAGCACTTGCCACACAAGCAAAATGACAAGAGTTCAGATCCCAGAGCACATGTGAAGTGCCAGGTTGGTGTGGCAGCCCTCCTGTCAATCTCAGCCTTGGAAGGTAGAACCTGGGAATTTAGCCAGACTAATCCCATCAGTGAGCTCTGGGTTTGATTAGAGACCCTGCCTCGAAAAAAAAAACACAAAAGACAAAAGAAAGTACTAGAGAGATGGCTCTGTAGTTATAGGCACCTATGCACAAACCTGGCCATCTGAGTTTGATCCCTAGAGCACAGAATCAAATATTGAAAGCCATACTCTGACCTCCTCCACACACATGCCCTGAGACACATGCACTTGCTCTCTCTCTTACACACACATACAAATAAATAAAATATCAACTCAAAACAAAACAAAATAAAAAGAGATCCACTGTGTCTTTGGTCTTTGACCTCAATCTCCCCATCTGTCTAAACAACTGAAAACAGATCCCACCCCAAAGTCATGGTCAGACTTATGTATGGCAATGGGCTCCCAGGAGCCTTAAATATTGTAAAAAGCCCCCTTGGGCCAGTGAGGACGCACACACTTTATTCTAGATTAGTGAGACATTCTGGAAAAGTCTTTGATAACCTACCACCTGGTGCATTCCACAAGGAGGGGCATCCCACAAATGGACAGGATTATTATGTTTACTATGTTCCAAGCAAGAAATAAGAAACAAAATGAAAGAGGTAAGTGGGCTGGAACTATAGCCCAGAGGCAGCGCATCTAAGAACAGGCATCACGCTGGCTGCCCCCTGCCCATCACACACAAATATTCGGGTCCTTTGCTATGACAATGACATCTGGCAAGCCCTTTGTCTACTGTGTGCCGGTGGGGAGGAAGTGTTAGACAGGGTGGGCAGATGCAGTTTGCCTACGGTGCCTGCTTCTCTGCTCTTCTTGCAAACGCCACAAAATAACAGCTGCTCATCATTTCATGAATAAAGAACTATGTAAATCTCAGCCAGGAAAATGTGTTGCGTTTCTTGCGGGCGAAGTGGGGTGCAGACTGCCACCCGCCCTGTGCCTTGGCATCTTGTGTGTAGCTTGGAACAGAGAGGAGCCTGCTTTCTCCCGCCTTGTACTTGCTCATTTCCAGGCCTAGATTTGGCTGGGTCAGTGATATCAATTTCTAGGCTTCCGTCCACACATGTCCCTGCTGGACAGAGGAAGAGGTTTGGGGGACCTTGGTTCCCCTTTAAGTTCTGTTCACTTACGACTGGCACATTTGTCTCCATGCATTCTTAACTGAGTGTGTGTGTGTATGTGTGTGTGTGTGTGTGTGCACCTGTGGAGGCCCAAGGGTGACATCAGAAATCATCCTGGATTACTATTACTCTACCTCCTTATTGCTTTGCTCTGATGTTTTCCAGATTCTACCTTCCAGGGCCTAAATTCTAGACCACTGCTGTATTTGTCCAGCATTTTTACATGGGATCTGGGGATTCGAACTCAGGTCCTTTTGCTTGTGAAGCAAGCTATCTCCCCATCCCAGTGCTGGGATTTTTTGAAATAGGTTCTGAGGATGGCACCTGGATCCTCATGCTTGAGCAGCGAACACTTTGCAAACTTAGGATGTGCATACATGCGTATGTGCGCACGCGTGCCTGCAGAAATCAGAGATCACCTGCATGCACTGACCCTTGCCTTATTACCTTCTCCAAAACGAGGTCTCTTGTTTGTTGCTGCTTGAGCCTGGTAAGCGGGTCTTTTGAAATTCTGTTACAGCGCAGGGATTATACACGCTAATGCTACCTAGCTTGGCTTTTCTCTGGGTTCTGGGGACCTGAATTTAAGGTCACCAGACTTACACCACAAGTGTTTTGCCCACTGAGCCATCTCCCCAGCTCCGATTTAGAGCTTTTGTTCCAATCCTTGTGTGAGGTCAAAGGAGCCCAGTCATGTTTACATAACCACCAGCATCTTGCCAATAGGTTTACATCATTCTAGAACTCACAACACTGGGAAGCAGAGGCAGGAGGATTTCAGGAATCTAAGACGAGAGGGGATCAGACGCTTAGGCTGCATAATGAGATGCTGTTTCAAAAATAAAAATACACAAAACTCAGAGGCTGGGCATAGAGCTGAGAGGATGGATCACCTGCCTATCATGCCCATAGAAGGCATTGCTGCCAACTTCCAGTTCCCAGCATTCCCATCCTGGTTTAGTTCCCAGCATCCTACATAAAGTGTGGTGGAGCACACAGCGCCGGGGAGGTGGATGGATGCAGGAGTATCAGAGGTTCAAGGTCGTCCTCAGCTACCTAGCAGAGTCTCAAAGACATTCTTTCAAACAGCTTCATGGTGGGATACGGGTAGCAGAAGAAAGACCTAATCTTTGAGATTTCTCCCTTTCCAAACACTTTTAAAACTCAAAATTCACACAATATAAAACTCATTTACTCTTGATTCGTTGGTTTGTCTTTTAGATACTGTCTAGCTCTATAGCTCAGGCTGTTTGTAAACTTCAAGAGATCCTCCTGCCTCTCTTTTAAGTGCTGGGATCACAGGGGTACATCACCTATCACCGGGACCTAACCTCCTGCTTTTTCCTCCATCCCCTGTTCCAAGGCATTGGAACTCAAGGTCTGTTGTTCAAATGGTGGGAACGTGGGCCCAGAGAAATGATCTCTGGTGGAGTTTTGAGATGACAGAAAATGAGTTGGTAGGTAAACCGTCTTCCCACTTGCTGGAGGTAACCGAGAGCTGCTGCGTTGAGACAGAGGCTGGGGAGATGGCTCAAAAGTTAGATCCTTTGCCTCACAAACAAAAGGACCTGAGTTTAGATTCCTAGATCTTGTGTAAAAATGCTGGATGGATATTGGTGATGGTCTGCAATTCAGGTTCTGGAAGGCAGAGCCTTAGAGACCCCAGAGCAAAGCAATAAGGAAGTAGAGCATTCCGGGATGATTCCCAAAATCACCCTTGGGCTTCTACAGACACACACATTGAAATACCCTCTTGTACACACACACACACACACACACACACACACACATACACACACACACACACACAGAGCTTTCAGCAAAGTTAAAGTACATCTCTGGTGGATATGTAGAAGAAACACTGAGAAAGATGAGTATGAAATTCAAAAGAAAAAGAGACATGGACTTTTCCTTGTGGTAATCTTTCCAGGGATAAAGTTGCATGCCTGTCATCCCAGCACTGGAGAAATGGAGGCAGAAGGATCAGGAGTTTTTGGTCATCCTTGGCTAAATGGTGAATTTGAGGCCAGCCTGGGCTCTAGGAGATCCTGACTCAAAGCCAACCCACAAAATGCAATACATGATATCCCATTGCACACCTCAAAAGCACACAGTATCTTCTAATTGGCTTAAGTCACTGGGTAAATCACCATGAATCGTCTGTCACCTCCCAATAGTCAGAGTTCTTATCTCTGAATCACATGAGGCTAAAAAAAAAAAAGCAGAGAGAGAAAAATCCTTAAATAATTACGGAGGTGGGCAGAGTTTTTTTTGTGATCGAAATGGCTGATAAGGCTTGTCTGAGAAGTGGAAGCAGCTCATATAAAAATGTAATCGGAATGTTTTTGTTGTTGAAAAAAAGGCTCCTGTGAATCATGAATTATGAAAAACGGAGCGTGGGGGAGGGCGAGAACAAGTCTATTCAAGTATCTTCGGCATCCGATGAGCTCACTGGTCCCGTGTGGCCTCGGGGGCTGCTGAAATCGCAGCGGCCGACATAGGTTCCAGAGGTGCCGGGCTCTTTTCACTTTGGGGTCAGTCAGACTCTAGGAAAGCATTTGGGGCTAGGCCGGTCACTCTTGAAATTCCTTGAGAAATAGACAGTGTCTTCATTTTATTATTTAATTCTAATTTCCTATTTTCTTGAGATAGGGTCTTGCTCTGTAACTCAGGGTGACCTCGAACTCCTGTAACTCCAGCTTTTTATCTTATTTTATTTTATTTTTGCCTTTACGTGTATGTGTGTACAAGAGGGCACTTGAAGGTGTATGTGCCTGTGGAGGCCCGAGGGTGACATCGGCATCATCCTGGATGGCTCTACCTCCTTATTGCTTTGCTCTGGGCTTTCCCAGGCTCCACCTTCCAGGGCCAGAATTACAGGCCGTGGCCATATCTGCCTGGCATTTTTACATGCAATCTGGGGAGCTAAACTCAGGTCCTTTAGCTTGCAAGACAAAGGCCTTAACCCCTGAGCCATCTCCCCTGCCTTAACTTTGCTTTTTAATTTATTTATTTTGAGTGTGGGTGGTCAAGTGTATGTGCAGAGTCAGAGGAGAACTTACGGGAGGTTTTCTCCCTCATGTGTGTTCTGGGAATCAGGCTTGCACAGTAAGTGCCTTTACCTGACGCTGTCCCAGACTGACTTTGAACTTCAAATTTTCCTGTACCACCAGCCCGACTGACTTTGAACTTCAAATTTTCCTGCACCACCAGCCCCAGACTGACTTTGAACTTCAAATTTTCCTGCACCACCAGTCCCTGTGTGCTGGAATTACAGGCATGAGCCACCGTACACGGCCACATACTGTTCCACTGTGATTGGTAGAAGTATTTGGTTTTCTTGAGATAGGGTTTCATGGAGTTCAGACAGGCCTTGAATTTGATATATGGTAAACGCTGGCTTTGAACTTCTGATGCTCCTGACCCAGCCTTCCACTGGGGATTCTAGGCAGATGCTCTCCCACTGAGCCACACTTCTAAACCTTACTGGTAAATTCTAGCCAGTGTGAGCTCTATTTTTTTGTTTGTTTGCTTGCTTTGAAAGAGTCCCGCTGCATAGCCCAGAATGATCTGGAACTGTTGGTCCTCCCGCTGCCTCCTGAGCGCTGGGATCACAGGCAGGTACCGCCATGCCCGATCACACTGGCCTCACCTAGGACCACGCAGGTTAGGGAAGTTTTGAGAGCTCAGCCCAGGCCCAAGAACACATACTTACCCAACGCTGTGGAGGGCAACCTTCTCCAAAAAGATGCCCTTAAACCTGACCTCCTTGGAGCCCAGAGGACTCGGTCACAGTCAGAAAACCACATTTAGCATTTTTGAAATGGGTGGCTGGGGACTGGTAAGACTGCTGGACCGAGAGGCCGACAGAGTCTCTCTGAGAACCACCACGTTTTTAGCCCGTGGCACCTAGGGAGCCTGCAAGTCAGCACAGATCCCGGCCCTGCGAGGTTGGTTCCACATGCCCAGCAGCATGGAGTCCACTCGTGCCGAGTTGGAGAGCAGGGGGTGTGGTATGGAAAGCTATAACATGATGGTGTTTCAGGAAAAAAAAAAGCAAACTGACTCCCTAGAGAGTGAAGTACCTGCCCCAGGTCACTAGGCTGGAGAATAAGGGTTTGTGATTCAAACTCCAGTTGAATCAGTCCAGTCCTTCAAGTTGTCTCACCTCCCTGCCCTTGTCCTTGTGGAGATAACCGTACCCAAGGGCACTCCAGGTCCAAGTTCGAGGTGTTGTGAAACACTCCTAAGCTCAGCCCAGAGCTGGGACGTCTTGCCTCTGGTCCCAAGAGGAACTATTGGAGCTAGATTTGCCCACCAGGTGTGGTGGTGCAGGCCCAGCACTCGGGAGACTATTTGGGAAGGATGATGTCAGCCTGAAGCGTCCCCCACAGCCTCATGTCTTTACACCCTTAGCTGATGTTGATGTTTGGGAAGGTCATGGCAACTTTAGGGGGAAAGGAGGACCTTGAGGTTGGTTAGCCCCACCTTGCTTCTGCTGGTAGTCTGCGTCTAGCTCTCTTGGTCTCCGTGATGTCTCGTGGTAACTCTAGCAGCTGCCTGCCCTCTCATGTCCTTCGCAACATCACGGACTGGGTCTTCAGGAACTGTAAACCAAACGAAAATCTCCTTTTCTTCTCTTAAGTTTGCCATCTCACAGCAGCAGAAAGAGTAAGAGTAAATGCATATATATTTATATGGCTGGCAGGATGATTCAATGGATAACAGACCTGCATCAATGACCTGCGCCCATTCCTTAGAACCCGCATGGAACTCTTGAACTCTCTAGGTAGCCCAGGCTAGCTTCAAACTCAATGATGCTTTTCACCCCCACCTCCCGAGCGCTGGCTTTTGTAGGTGAGTGCCGCCATGCCTGGCTCAGCACACACTAGCCACAGCTAGAAACTGCGCTTTGTCCATGTGACTAGGCAGAAAAAGCTGGAGAAGTGACAAGAGGCACAGCCTGGTGGGGGTCCACATTTCAGCCATGCAGGAATAAATCAACTTGCACAGA
This sequence comes from Typhlomys cinereus, assembly GCA_023101885.1. NCBI lineage: Eukaryota > Metazoa > Chordata > Mammalia > Rodentia > Platacanthomyidae > Typhlomys > Typhlomys cinereus. The sequence continues at coordinate 607,479 of JALPQD010000741.1, read as the reverse complement.
GCAAAGGCTTGGCCTTGTGGGTTTGGTGCTTGTAAAGCCCTGGGTCCCAGTACCAGCACTAGGTAAATCAGACATGGCGGGGCACGGCTGGTACTGTGGTGGCTGGGAGATGGGGATCTGGAGTTCAAGGTCATCTTGAACGCAATATTCAAGTAAGACTGGGCTATGTGAGATCCTACATAAATAGTCAAGTAAGATTGGACTATGTGAGATCCGATATAAAGGGGGGGGTTAGGGGCCGAGGAAAAGGTTAAGTGATTAAAGCCTTTGCCTCACAAGCAAAAAGACCTGAGTTTGAATACCCTGATCCCAGGTAAAAATGCCTGGCGGGTGTGTTGGCTCTCTGGGAACCAACCCCCAGTCCCAGCTGACTCGCCACATTAGTCCTAATGGTGTGTTCCAGGTTTAGTTAGAGACTTAGATTTACAACAGTAAGATAGAAGAGTGATGGCGGATGGTTCCTGATATCACCCTTAGGCTTCCACAGGAAGGCACGCGTGCGCGCGCGTGTGCACACACACACACACACACACACATACAAATAAACACACACTCAAGTGCACTTGTGTACATATACCCACACACATGTGTACCCATCCACATGCAAATACATACATACATATGCACACACACACTCTCCCAAGTGTCCAATACACACATACATTTGAAAGGAGGGGTATAGAAGATAGTTCACACACACAATATTGGTGATCTGAGTTCTCGCCTCAGAGCCCACCACGTGGTAGAAGGAGGGACTCCGGCAAGTTGTCCTCTGCCCCCCACATGGGTACAGCGGCACTTACAAACTCTCTCTCTCTCTCTTCTCTCTCTTCCTCAAATAAATGAATAAACACTTTTTTAAAAATACCATTTACATAGGAAAAAGTTTAGCTATTAATTTGTGCTTTTATTTACCCCAAGTGAACAATTTCCCTTCCTCCCCCCCAGAACTGGAGGGGTGGTTGATGGAGGGTGATGATGGTTGTTCATTACCATCCTGTCTCTATTGATCAACTCAAGTGATCACCGCCAGCTGTCCTGACATGAATCTGCAGACAGAATGCTCGTGCATCTGGGCCTGAGCAGAGAGACGGTGGCAGCAGGAATGTTGAAACAGGGTAAGGAAAAAAAAGAGAAAGGAATAAAAAGAGAGCAAGAAGCAATCTGATCTTGTGCAATCGACAGCTGGTGATACCAGAGCGTTTAATTTTTTATTTTCGTCTTGAGTGGAGCAGCTAAGTCTGGTGTTTAGCCGGAGTTTGTATCGATTTGGGAAATAACAAAGAAAAAAGGCTCAGAAGCTGTCAGACAAACTTGAGACATGGCAGAAATGAAATGACGCTCCCCAGACGCACCTGTTTCTCCCTCCTTTCTTCAGGGAGCTGCCTTAGCCATTGGGCAGAAATGCTGACATGAGCTTCACACTCAGTCGTTTTCTTATTATTTGTCAATACTATTTACTTATTTGGGACACAGGTGCACGTGTAGTGTGGCTTACACATGGAAGTCAGAGGACAACTTCCAGAAGTCAGTTCTCTCCTTTCCACAACGGGGGTCTTCTGGGGGTCGAACTTAGGTCTCCAGGTTTGCAAGCAGACACCTTTACCCACTATGCCGTGTCATTGACCCCTCGAGTGTACCATTTCAAAGCTGTCCTATCAAAGAAAGAGCATTCCCAACACCGGTGCGCTGCCTCAATGGGTGAAAGTACCTGCATGCAAAGCTGGCAATCTGTGTTCCATCCCCTGAAGCACACATGGTGGGAGGAGAAAACTGAGTTTCAGAGCTGGGGAGATGGCTCAGAGGTTAAACCTCTTGCCTCACAAGCAAAAGGACCTGAATTCAGATCCTCAGATCCCACATAAAAATGCCGCGTATAAATGGCAGTGGTGGTTTATGTGTCTGGCCCTGGAAGGCTTGTGTGCCCAGAAACCCTAGAGCAAAGCAATAAGGAGGTAGAACAATCCAGGATGACTCCTGAAGTCACTCTTGGGTCTCCACAGGACACACACACGCATGCACACACACACACACACACATGCATGCACACACACATGCACGTACACGCACATAAGAACCCACTTCTAAAAGTTGTCTTCTGCCATCAATTGGAATGACATGGCGTACATGGGCCTTCTCTCTCTCTTTCTCTTTCTCCTGTCTCTCCTTTCCTCCCTCCCTCTCAATTAAATAAATAAATAAATAAAATATTAAAAACAAAGAAATAACATTCCCATAAATAAAACAAGAGGCTGTGTTCGCACGCATAGAAAGCCATTCAGGAGGGAGGCAAAGCTCCTATGCATGAGCAATTATCAAAAAATACAATAACCAAGTAGACGATGTTTCAAATTAAGTTCCTAAATGCACATCTCATTTCAGGCGTAATAAAATATCACTTATATTGCAGTCATGCCATTTAATTATTAAAAATCCTATCTGACCGGATTAATAACTGCGTAAGAGATGCCTGTCTTCACCCTAAATTCTCCTCTACTCAGCAGTCCCTCATTATGAGGACAATCCCTCATTCTAGAATGTTCTTCAGTCCCTTGAAGACCTGCTGGTAACTCATTTTTAACACGGTAAATTATTCACATTGGAAGCTTCGAGGCGCAGAGCAAAACAGAAACAACATGATCGGGCACTGGCTCATTTTGCTTTTTTTCCCACATATGATGCCTTTTAATTATTCTTTTAAACTATTTTATCTATGTATGTATTGAGAGAGAGAGGGCGAGAGAAACCAGCATGTCATGGAGTACAGGTACTGCAGGCCAGAGGACAATTTTCAGAAGTCAGTTCCCTCCTACCAAGTGGGCTTCGGGGATCAAGCACAGACCACTAAGTTTGTGAGCAGGTACCTTACCCACAGAAACATCATATCGGCTTCCTTTTATCTTTGTAAAGCTTCATGCTTTGAACTTGTGTGTCCATAGCAACCACAGTGCATGTGTGGAGGTCAGAGGACAACTTTAATTCTAGGCGGGTGCTCTCCCACTGAGCCACGCCCCCAGCCCCTCACTTGGGCATTCTAGGTAGGTGCTCTACCACTGAGTTACACCCTCAGCCAATTAACTGGGAGATTTTAGACAAGTGCTTTATCACTGAGCCATGCTTCTAGTCCTGCATGTATGCATATATATATACACACACATATATATATACATACATATATATATATTTTTGGAGAGAGAATAAGTCTTGCTAAGTTTGCCCAGTTGGCTTTGAATTCATTCCATTCCCAGGCTGCCCCTGAGCTTACCATCCTCCTGCCTCAGCCTTTCCAATAACTGGGTCTGACAACCTCAAGCCACCAAACCCGGCTCACCCATTTTATGACATGCCAGGGAAATGGAATCTCCCAAAGGAAAGGGTTAGTGGCCAGACAGTCAGACAAGATGAGCCAGGAAGCTGCCGTCTGGTTTGAAGTATGTTTTTGAAGTTTCTGCCGTCCTGCTGTGGTTGATTGCTGTCTCCTCCGTGGTTATTGTGATCCTGGCCTCAGGACACAAAACAGCAAGACCTCAGTGGCTTGCTGAGATGTGAGGTGGGTGGAAAGGCTGTTTTATTGAACAACGTTGCCTTTGGACTCCAGAAGGGCTTAGGTGAATCACTGGACCACCATCTCTAACAAGTCAGGGATGATGAGCCTGGCAGCTTTAGGAGTCTGAGAAGGGCATACCTGTTGCTATGGCTACAGCAGGGCCCAGGACTGTGAAGGGTGTGTGTTAGAAGGTTGTGGAAGTAATCCTGCACTGTAAATTCTGGGAAGAGATGTGATATTAGACAGAGAAGTCCACTTGTACCCACACACAATTTACTCTCGAACTTACCTGCATGTGAGAGACTTTGACTTGAAACTTCTGGCCAGACTAAAGGTTCCATGTGACCTGAGAGGCCCGTCACATCCTTGGTCACCTCAGAGGCAAGCCTGGCTCATCTGCACGGCCCCGAAGGACAAGAAAGCAGGCAGGCTTGTTCTGATTGCAGCTCTGGTCCCAAGTCATGCCTAAGATCACCCCATGGTGGCAGGTCATGTTTGTGAGTTGCTGAAAGAGATGAGGACGGGGCGGGGAGTGTTGGGGGTGGGGGGGTGGGGGTGGGGGGTGGTGCTTCACCCTGGAGGCCACGGTCTCTTTTCTTTACTAACTTAGTGTGCTTCTGAAAAGCTTTTATTTGGTTTTATTTCTGTTGTTAGACCCAGTTCTTCACTGGGGGATTCTAGGCAGGTGCTCTACCTCTGAGCCACACCCCCGGCTCCTCTCGGGGCTATTTAAGGCAGATGCTCTATCAGTGAACCCCCCACCCCTTCCTGGGAGATTCTAGGCATGTGCTCTACAACTGAGTCAATGCTCCCAGCCTCTCCCTCACTTATTGGGGAATTCTAGGCAGGTTCTCTGTTACAGAGCCCTCTGTGGGGGATTCTAGGCAAGCTCTCTTCTGATGAGGTATAATGCTAGCTTCCTTTCTACAGTGTCTCACTATTTAACCCAGGCTGACTTTGAACTCAGGATCCTCCTGATTCAACCTCCTGAGTTAGGATTACTAGCATGTCCTATTGCAACCTACTAAGTAGTTTTGCATATCTGTAGGTTTTGTGGCACGGGACACACCCAAGTTCTCATCCATGCTAGGCAAGAGATCCTTCACTGTGCTATGCCCTCAGCCCTGGTTTACGTGTATAGACAACTTGAAGAGATATGTAGAGAATTCCTACATTCCTCTGTGTACAGAGCACCCCAGCATGAATGTCTTGAAGACTGAATGTGAGCTCCATGACATCACATGTACTTGGTATGTGCAAACCTCTGGACTCAATTCTATGCTATAGAACAAATAAACAAATGGAAAAATAGAAACACATCTTGTATTAATATTGTACATATGGTATGGTTAGTGAATATCCCTGATGTTTTGTAATTGCATGGTTATTAGCTAATGTCCGTAGCTTTTGTATGAAGTTCCTCTTTTTTTTGAATATATAGGTGTGTGTGTGTGTGCGTGTGTGTGCGCGTGTGTGTCTTTGTGTGCCTCTGGAGGCCCAAGGGTGAATCATCCTGAATTGCTCTCCCTACTTTTTGCTTTTGCTCTGAGGTTTTCTAGGCTCCAGCTTCCAAGGTCAGAATTATAGGTCACTGCCATTTCTCTTTGGCATTTTTATGTGGGACCCCGATTCCAAATTCAGGTACTTCAGCTTGTAAGGCAGAGACATACCCTTGAGCCATCTTTCCAGCCCTGAAGTTCCTTTATTAGAAACCATTTTCACGTGTGTGTTAGTGGAATTCATGCATGTGCAAATTGGCATGCGTGTGGTACCTGTCTGTGTAGATGCACATGTGTGTGCATGTGGAAGTCCCCCAAGGTTGATGTGAGGGGTCACTGTCAATCTCTTGCACTTTGCTTACTTGAGGTTAGGTTTCTAATGAGCTCACTGAAAGGGCTGGTCTAGTTCGCCAGCTTGGGGATTCTCAGGCTCCACCTTCTGAGGCAGGAATTCTCGTGTGGAACCACGGCCTCCACGCCCACCAGGTATTTAAAGGAAATCTAGGGTTCTTTCCTCTGCTTCTGTTGCCTATGCAGCCAGCACTTTAACTACTGACCATCTCCCTTGGTCCAAAGGTTCCCTTTTATGTGTGGCACAGTTCTGACTTTCTCTTCATTTTTTATAAAATTTAAAATGTAATTAACTTCTTTCTGTAGGCATGTGTGTGTGTATCTGGAAATGAGTGCTCAGTTGTGCGTGCCTGTGTATGTGCATCCCACGCCCGTGTGCATGTGTACGGAGACCTAAGCAGGACCTCAGGACCTCTACCACACTCCATCGTACTGCTTGGAGACTTGATTTCTCGCTGTACAGGAAGCTCTCGCCAGGGAGCTTTAGGTCGACCTGTCTCTGCCTCCCACAGCCGGGGTCACAGGCATGTATGGTCACGCCTGGTTTTAAAGGTGGGCACTGGGGATTTGAACTCAGGTTGACTTACGCAGCAATTGTCTTAAGTTCTGAGTTTGTGACAGATACATAACATCACATCTTTATGATAACAGAATCTTCTAGAATAGTTCCTGTGCCCTAAAGCATTAATGTTAGGGCTATATATCCTGGGTTGTCCATATGTATATTTAATATGTACCTTTATACATAAATACATATATATTACATATTTTATTATATATATATTTAAGGTGGGATTCTCTAGGAATAAAAAAAAAAAAAACTTGCACTAGTACATAGCCATAGGTTATATAATGGGGGGTGCCTTTCATCCCAGGGTTCAGAAGGGGGAGACAGAAGAAAGGAGAGTTGCAGACTAGTCTGGGTTACATAATAAGACCCTGTTTCCAAAATAAAAATAAGTAAACAAATAAAATACTTAATTTTTAAAAAAATTTTGAGCCGGAGAGGCATGCTCACTCATGCATGCCACTGCGCAGGGCAGGCAGGTGGAGACTATAAGACTTTTTATTCTTGGAAGTCAGTCTGTCCCTTCTTTCAAATGGTGGAAAGGACCAGTTGGCTGCTGGGAATTGAACTCAGGTTTGCCAGCAAGAAGGCACTGAACTATCTCACCAGCCTTCTTAAGCTCTCCCCTCTCTCTCTCTCTCTCTCTGTCTCTCTCAATACTGTCCCTATGAAATAGACTAATTGTGGCCAACTTATTTAAAGGAAGACAGCAGGTCAGAAAAAGTTAACTAACCTGCTCAGAGTTGCCCAGCTAAAACGCTGCTCCGAGGACGCATGTTCTGCAAGCAAATCTGTCCCTCTGATGCCCACATCCTTGGTCTTCTCTAGCCTTTGGCAATGTCTCCCCTAGATGAGGACCATAGGGGTGGTGGAAGTGGATGTAGCTCTTTCCTTCGCTCTTCACAGTGGCCCAGGGATTGTTCTAGAGAGCGCAAGGGAGACCGAGGCGACAGGAAATTTGGTCTATTGTGTGAAGCCAGAGGTGGCAGGAGGTCCTCCTTTGAAGTGCTGAGTAACAGATTCCGCTGGGAGTGGAAAGTGGAGAAGCTATGGGATTCTTGCACTGGTGTCAAATGCGCAACCTCCAGAGCACGTCAGGGAAAGAGGCGACCTGGAAGAAACTGGGGCAGGGTTTGTTTGAAGCAAATGGATCCTAAATAAACCAGGCTACAGTGCACAGCCATGGGGCCAAGAGGTCACAGCTCTCTCTCTCTCTCTCTCCCTTCTCCTTTCTTTTTCTTTCTTTCTCCTTTCTCCTCCCTCCCCCACCCCTCTCTCTCTCTCTTCCTTCTTTAAAAGAAAAACAGCTGGGGGGGATGGAAAATGATCATCTCAGTAGTTAAGTAGAGCACACTCCCGACATCTGGCCGTTTTGGTGGGTCCTCAAACTCCTACATCCGATAAACTGAACGTGTATAAACTGATCCCTCTTCCCACCCACTAGTCGGCATTCAACTTAAGGACCCTAGGAAGGTTAAGGTACTTGTTTAAATTCGGTTGCGATTGGTTTGCTAAAACCACCCACCTTAGACACCCATCCAGAGCACCTACTCTAGACCCCTCCCATCCCAAGGTGGAAGCCAAGATAGTGTTGTTAATCACATACCCCTCTCCTCCCCACAGCTCCAGACAGTCCATTAAATCAGACTCCCCTAAAGTAAAGGAGAAAGAACACCCCCCCACACACGCAGGGCAATTAGCAACTAGATTCCCAAAGACGACAAGAAAAACACATGCTCTTCCTGAGCTTGTGGATTGCCAGCCCGCCTTGGCTGGCTGTACTTAAAGAGGACTTTTGACCCTCTCTTGTGTCTCATCTGCAATCGATAACTCGTGCAAGTTGAAGCTCAGCTTATCCATCTTCATGGTAGATGCATGTCCCAGGCCAGGACGTTTGAAGCTTCAGAGATGTCTGCAGACGAGAGCTCTACAGCCAAGGACTGTGGGCCAGCGGACTGTAAGGTAAGACCCCCCGGGCAGTACTCAGGGCTGCCTGAAGGGCAGGGAGACACTCTTTGGACTCACAGGTACTTTCTGAGCAGATCAGTGGATCCGACGGGATACACAGGCTGCTTGAAGTCTGAAAAAAGCCTAGATTCAGGGGGTGGAGAGGAGGGGGTAGCTCGCCGAGCATGCACGTGGCTCTGGGGTCCATCCCCAGTCTCTCTGGACTTCTGAGTGTAGCAGACTTTCTTTTTAAGAACCTGTTTGTGGAGATCATAGACACAGTGGTTCCTGGGTGTTCCTATGGGGAACCTCTGCTGGGTAAGCAGAGCGCCTCCAAACCTAGGACTTCCCACCTTGGGAGGTCAGTAAAGACAGGGATGCCCCGCCCCCATTCCCAACCCCCTGCAGAGAGATTCCGATATTTTAGTGTGTGTGTGTGTGTGTGTGTGTGTGTGTGTGTGTGTATGTGCCCGAGTGTGTGCAAGCCTGTGTGTGGGAGAGGCAGAGGGAAGAGGCCCAGCCCAGAAGTCTCCTAGAGGAAGAGAACAGAGAGGCACAATGCTGAGTTAGACCAGGCTAGAGTCGGGGTCCTCCAGCAGTTTGAAGTACATACTTTCATGGCGTCACTCTTTGTGAGACCTTTGCCAACATGTTCCATAAGAAGACTGTCTGGGTTAGGGGGATGCTCAAGGGTTAAATCCTTGGCCTCAAAAGCTGAAAGCCCTGAGTGCAGATCCTCAGATCCCACCTATAAATGCTTGGGTAGATTTGGTAGCAGCATGTAAGATGGAACCTGGGAAACCCCAGAGCAAAGCAATATGGAGTTAGAGCAATTCAAGATGATTCTCAATGTCATCTTGACTCTCCAGAGGCACACATACTCAAGTACCCTCTTGTACACACACACACACACACACACACACACACACACACACACACACGCATGCATGCATGAAGGCACATACTCACATGCAAAAAAGAAAAGATTATTCCTTTGAAAATATCAAATAACCAGGGAATTTTTTTCTGTGTTTTTTGTATTGTGTATATATATGTGTTCCTATGCACATACTGACCCAGATATCAGCATGATGTGTTTTCCTCAATGACTGTCCACTTCAAAAATATTTATTTGGGCTGGAGAGGTGGCTCAGGGGTTAAGCCTCTGCCTTGCAGGCGGAAGGTCCTGAGTTCGGATCCCAGATCCCACGTATAGACGCCGGGCGGAAGCGGGGGCGGCCTGCGTTTCTGGTCCTGGTAAGGCGGAGCCTGTGAATCCCGAGGCAGAAGGAGGTGGAGGCGCCCATGGTGGTTCGCGAATTCGTCCGTGGTTCTACACACACACACACAGATACACACGTGCCCGCGTACACATACACACGCACATGCGCACAATTGAATAAATAATAATAATAAAAAAATTTTAAAAATATTTATTTATCTCTAGACAGATTCTCATGATGAAACCCTGGCTACCACTAGAGTTATAGGCATGTGTTGTTGTACCCGGTATTCAAAAGACTTGTTTGTTTATTTGTTTGTTTGTTTAGAGATGGGGTTTCTCAGGGAAGTTAATGCCCCCCTCAGCAGATTGTAGTCATGGTATGCCTGGTGTCTGGCTGTTTTTTTTTTTTTCCCAATATGGATCACACTCGGATCCTCTGGTGAGCACTTTGTCAATCAACCATCTTTCCAGCCCTAACTCTAGGGAGATTTTAAATTCTATTAAGGGAAGGAGTAATTATATGCCTTGCCTCCTTGCAAAAACACAAAAACAAATGCACATGCATGCACACACACGTACATTCACATGCATGTGCACCACACACACAGATAGACATACATATGTGTATACACGCATTCATACACTTGCACAGGCATCACATCATCCTTTCCAGCCTGAGGGAGTCCTCACAAGCAGCTATAGATTCCACTACTTGGCTTTCCTTTCAACATCACTTTCGAAAATTCAGGAAATTTCTCTTGTCTGTCTGTGGTTGTGGTCTTGGCCTTGATTTCTGAAATAAAAGATGCCGGAGAAACAAGCCCTGAAGTTGAGCAGATGAACCCCTTGCCAAAGTCAGGCCTACCCAAGAAGTATTTCATGTTGGTAATAAGCGGGTTTGTTGCCAAGAAGCAAAGAGGGCTAAGGATTACAATGCTCTGTGGTGTGAGAAATGGGTGTTTGGGGAAGTAAAGGCATTTAGTAACTCGTCATGACACGCCTGAGGACCAGGAGCTAGTGGTATGGGGGTAGTTTCTTCCTACAACGTTTGGGGAAAGGGTACCAAGAACCATACCTAGATGAGGCTATAGCACAAAGTAGGCCTTCCATTAATATGTGGTGAATGAATAAGTGATCAATATACAAATTCTTTGGGAAAAGCATTAAAAGATGCCTGTAAAGTTGGGTTGGGAAGGTGACTTTGTCAGTAAAGTACTTGCCTCATAAGCACTAGGACCCAAATTCCATCCCCAGAGCCCACATAAAAAAGCCTGGGTGTGGTGGTATGCACTGTGTAATCCCAGCACTTGGGAAGTGCAGACGAATGGATCCCTGGAGCCTACTGTCAGCCAGCATAGCCTACTGGGCAGTTCCAGGCCAGTGAGAGACTATGTCTCAAAAAGATTAAAAAAAAAAAAGTCAACTGTGCCTGAGGAATGATACCCAAGATTGTCCTGTGGGCTTCATGTGCATGTACAGATATATACACATGCACTTCACATGCCAAATAACCCTCACTTACATGAATGTCACACATGGGGATAAAGGGATTAAGCAGATGTCTGGGAGCCTGGCTGAGAACCACAATCTCGGTATTCTTGGCTGCTTTGGGCTTCCACTTACTGGTCTACAAAATAGTACTAAAACATCGGCAGAGGTGCCCAAAAAGAAAATAAAGCGATGTGAGTACAAGCTACTTAAATCAGATGTAAATACTTATGGCTGATGTTTGCCTATTGAATGCAAACAGAGCCCAGAGTAGCCGTGCGAACCTGTGACTGGCAAAAGATCTCTGCTTAGCCCTGTAATCAGGAGACTGACTATACAACAAGGGCAAAGGTCCTTAAAAAGAAAACAACAGGATATTGGAACTGGGTGCTTGGGAAGGACCTGCACATGATGGGCAGGATGGTGGTATGTTGTCCCAAGCCACAGGCTCCCTTTGGATCCTCAGGAGACACACCTAGCATCATCTGACTATGAGGTCCCCTCCCAGGCACCCAGCATAGCACATTGTCCCCTAGTCCATTTTGGTATAGATTTGGTCTGCGTTACTCTGTGCTTGGTTTTTCTGACCCTGAATAATAGCCTCTATCTATTCTGCTCTGTCCAGGAACCTATTTTTGAATTCTTTTACTCATTCAAAAGCACAAATGAGTCTCAAAGTTAGGGAGACTTCCTGTCTAGAATCCCCAGTCAGGGAGGGGTTGGAGATGTGGCTCAGTGGTAGCAGCACCTGCCTGGAATCTAATTGTGAGGAGTTGAGGGTGTAGCCTAGTGGTAGAGCATTTTCCTAGCCTGTGCAAGGCCTTGGGTCCAGCACTACAACAAATACATAAATGAGTAGAAATGAAAAGCGTTGGGGCTGGAGAGGTGGCTCAGGGGTTAAGCCTCTGCCTTGCAGGCGGAAGGTCCTGAGTTCGGATCCTAGACCCCACGTATAGACGCTGGGCGGAAGCGGGGGCAGCCTGTGTTTCTGGTCCTAGTAGGGTGGAGCCTGTGAATCCTGGGGCAGAGTAAACAAGGAGGAGATGAAGGCTGTCCATGGTGGTTTCAGAATTCGCCCGTGGTTCTACATACACACACACATACACACACGCACAATTGAATAAATAAAAAATTAAAAAAAAAAGAAAAGTTAGTTCAAAGCACAAATCAACTTTAACGCCAAGGCATGTACTAGTGTTTGCCAGATCCCGCTGCCCTGTGCTTAAGGTCCAGCTGCAGTCTATCCATAGTGCACCACGGTCATTCTAATACACATGAGCTTGAAGGACAGAGACCTGTGTGTGCTCCTCCATGTGTCTCTGTAGTACTTGACATCGCTCTGCTCTACCAAGAGCATTCGTGGGTTCTCCAGCATTATCATTGACATCCCTGGGTGCCCCTCAAACGCTGTTGGTTTTTTTTTACATATATGTTTATGTGTGTGTTTTGCATATGGCTGTACATGTGTGTGGGTGTGTGTAGAAGAAGGCACTGAGTGTATGTGCCTGTGGAGGCCCAAGGGTGACATCAGGAATCATCCTGGATTGCTCTGCCTCCTTATTGCTTTGCTCTGGGGTTCCCAGGCTCTGCCTTCCAAGGGCAGAAGTACAGGATGTTGCCATATTTGCCTGCATTTTTTATGAGGGATCCAGGGATCTGACCTTTTGCTTGGGAGGCAAAGCTCTAACCCCTGAGTCACCTCCCTAGGTCACTCTAAGCCTTTTTGAGGAACACGGGATCGAGCGGAGCTTGGAATTGGCCTTTGACTCAGTGTCTCTGTCTAACGGGATCCATTTGAGTTTCTCCTCAGAAGCCTTTGTGTTTACATGGGCTTTAATTAGCACTAATAGAACAACACTTTGGACTTTTGTTGGGTCTTTCTTCTGTTGGCCTAGAAGCATTTTACAAGAAAGAATTAATTATTTCCATTTTACAGGCAGGAAAGCTGAGGCCAAGGAAGGCAGTGAGTCAGTGGTCAAATTAGGCCCTGATTTCTCAGCTCTGTCTGCAAGTACCTTCCATCCTGACTAGATTGCATAGCCCTGCTGGGTCAAAGATGTGCTGATGTCTAAGAAACAACACACCAGATTCCATCGTGTCTTCATTCAATATTTGTCTATCTATCCATCCATCTATCTATCTATCTATCTATCTATCTATCTATCTATCTATCATGAGAGAGAGAGAGAGAGAGAACATGCACCCCATGGTCCACAGGTGGAGGACAGAGGATAACTTTCAGAAGTCAGTTTTCTCCTTCTATTATATGAGTTTCTGAGGATTGAACTCGGGAGTTGCCTGGTTTGTGAGCCGGTACCTCGATCCACTGAAAGTTGTTTCCTCTAACTTCCACTTGTAGGCCAGGGCATGCACGTGTTCTCTCTCTCAAAGTCGTAATACAGATTTTCTGAGACATACAGTAGATCAAATATTCAATGTGAACTCCACAGAAATAAACAAAATTTCAACTTCCTTTGTGGAATCTCCACTTGATCTTAGCCAAAAGGCCGAGAAGCGATCCTTTGTGGAATCTCTGGGTTCCTAGTCTCTGTTGTTTGGAGCATGCTTTCAGAATCTTGGGGACCACATCTACCTGGGATGAAAGTAATATGCATGGTAACAGGCCTGTATGACAAAGAAATATCTAACTTTACTTCAGGACAAATAAATCTTCATGGAAAGCCAAGTGGATACCTACAGTTACATTATAATGCAACATCTGGGAAACAGAATGGTGCATTGTGAAACCGAGTTCGGAAGGGCCTCGGGTCTGTGTTAAGATAGTGTATAGCAAACCAAAATTTAAGATCAACATGTAAGGGGTTGGGGGGAATGATTCAGTGCTTAGCGTGACTGCCTCAGAAGCAGAAGGATCGAGTTCAGGTCCCTGAGCTCATTGTAACATGTCAGGTGCTGTGCTGGCCTGCTTGTCATTTCAGATCTGGAAGGTGGAGACTGACAATCCCCAAAGCAAGCTGGCTAGTGAAATTATACATGAGTTCTAGGTTTGATTAGAGACCCAGGCTCAAAAGAAGGAAGAGCAAGGAGGATGATTCCTGATATCATCCTCAGGCCTCCATAGACACACGCACTCACATGATAATATACCCTGTCATATAAGTGCACCTACCCACATGCAAATGTGCACATACACATACATTCCCTCCCATACAAACATACACAAGAAAAAAAATATATATCTTACCTATTTATTTAGAAACAGAATCTCCTATAGCCCAGGCTGTATTTGAGTGTACTTTGTGACCAGCCTTGAAGTTCTGATCCTCCTTCCCCTGCCTCCAGAATGCTGATAAAAAATGTGAATCTACCAGGTATGGGGGCGCTCACCTGCGGCCTCACCACTCAGAAGGCTGAGGCAGGAGGATCACGAGTTGGAGACCAGCTTGGGTTATATAAGGAGACCTTCCTTTAAAAAAAAAAAAAAAAAAGATGGTTAAGTGGTTAAAAAACTTGCTGTGCAACTAAAAGTACCAGTGTTCAAATCTCCAGATTCCATGTAAAAGGCTGGCTGGGTGTGGCAGCCTGCCAGGTATTCTGGCCTTGGATGTCAGAACCTGGGAATCCCCAAGGCAAGCTGGCTAGTCAGACTAGCTTTAATGGCTGCTCTGGGTTTAATTAGAGACTCGGCTTCACACAATAAGGTAGAAGAGCAACCGAGGATGATTCCTGATACCAACCCCTAGCTTCTATATGCTCGAACATACAGGTAAGACATTCATATACACAGATGCCTAGCATTCACATCACACACATACACAGGTGCACACGTGCAAATGGAAAAAGCAAACAGTATTCATGATGAGTTCTCAATGTCCATGCTTTACATACTTGAAGCCCTTTCAAGCTCGGTGCACTGTCACTTTCTGCTGGCTCAGCTGTGATGGTCATAGGAATCTGTTCAGATAGGATTTATTTCCAATAGCAGATGCGCCATAGTACAGGGAATTGGTACTATGACCTGTATGTGGGCATCTTAGGAGAGAAGAAGAGAAAGGGAAAAGAGAGGAGATGTAATTTTCTCATTATTTTTAAAATATAGATTGCAGTCTCGTGCGTGCGTGTGTGTGTGTGTGTGTGTGTGTGTGTGTGTGTGTGTGTGTGTGCATGTGAAGGCCAGGGTGTTGGATCTCTCCTGCCATGTAGATTCTGGGGCTCAAACTCAGGATATCAGGCTTGGTGGCAAGTTCCTTTACCTGCTGGGTCACTAGCTCCAAGATGTGATTTTTCTAAATAAACAGACAACACTTTTGCATTTCATGAAAACATTTGAGAATACAATATCAATTTGACAAAATGAGGAGGCAGTGAGGTTGTTCAGTGGGTAAAGGTGCCTGAGTGTAAACCTGGGAACCCGAGTTCCATCCCTGGAGCCGACATGGTAGGACAGAAATGACATCTGAAAGTTGCCCTCTGACCTCTATGTGTATGCCTCTGTTCTCTCTCTCTCTCTCTCTCTCTCTCTCTCTCTCATAATAAAATAGAAACCAAGTAAGACTCGAGCCAGGGACCTTCTAGTTGGTGAGGAAGATTTGTAAACTGATAGGCTAATAGGAACTTTTGGGTTGCCTCCTTAGAAGACCCAATGTCAGGTCAAATTAACTGCACGATGGGTGCGTAAAGATTAATGACAATTAGGATCTTTCTTTCTTTCTTTCTTTCTTTCTTTCTCTTTCTCTTTCTTTCTCTTTCTCTTTTTTTCTCTTCCTCCCTCCCTTCCCTCCCTCCCTCCTTTTTCTCCCTCCCTCCTTCCCTCATTTTTTCTTCCTTTCTTTCTTTCTCTCTTATTTTGTACTACTGGGGAGCAAAACCCAAGCCAAGGCTTGACGTTCATGAGACAAGGGGTTTTACCGTTCCTGCAGCCCCCTAAGAAGCTACTCTATGTCAAAGAGTAAACTGCTTCTATCAGAAAGCTCCATCTGAAGGTATCCTTTCTCAAAGACAGGAAGACAGGTTTAAAGGTGCCATCAGAAACGAAGTCTTTGAAACTGCCACACAGGGTCTTTAAGACTAAGGAAGGGCTCTTTCCCCATTTGAGACAGACAGACAGACAGACAGACAGACAGACAGATGGGGAGGGTGGCAAACCCCGGAGCCTCATCGGTTCTTACAAGTCTGACAGGTTCTTGGTCCAATTATGTAACTACACGCGCACTTGGCGTATGGAGACGAATTAGGCGCCGTGCGTGTAATTACATGTAGCCAAATGTCTGTTTTTATTTGATGGGCGCTTACATCGCGCTGTGAATAGTGTACTTAGAAATAATTAACATAAAGTATTATTTAAAAAACAAAACAATTAAAAGTCGTTTGGCTTTCTAGAGCTAAGAGGTGGGGGGGGGGGAGAGGATCTGGAATCTTCCTTCCATTCATTCTAGAAGCTGATGCCAAAACTGCTCTGAAAGGTAGTGTCCAAACCCAAAAGCAGAGGTTCTGTCTCTGTTATCATAATCTTTAACTTAAAGAAAAGACCTTAAAGATTTAAAGGGTTTCAAAACTTCTGCCTGGTATGAGAGAGTTGTTGATTCTGAAACACTGACAAGGTGTTTCTCCTTGAAGGAATTATCTTGAGATATTTTCTGAACTTGTGTATTTGTAAAACTGAGATTCTCCATATGGCTTATGAGGAATATGTTTTGATATAGCTATGATTTGGAAATGTGCATAAGGAATGGAGCTTTTACAAAACATCTTTTTTTTAGAGAGGAAAAGAGAGAGAGAGACAGAGACAGAGACAGAGACAGAGAGAATGTGTGGAAAATCAGAGGACTTCATGTAGGCTCCAGGGAGCAAACTCAGATTTTCAGGTTTATCCATTGATCCATTTTGCTCTCCCTGCTGTAGTTTTTTGAACTATGTATTTTTTATGGATACCTGAACTATTTCTAGCAGAAAACAGTTTGGAAGTAGTTCCAACTTTGAAGAAAAAACTATAAAAAATGAATTAAGTTTTCCAATAATGGTTTTGATTATTTTTCCTTCAAAGCACATCACACAGTTTAGATTTCTGAATTATTAGTTTAGTCTGGTAAAATGTGTACATTATTAAACTTTTCCTGGACATTAAATTTCTTGGTGAAATTTAACTTTGTGAAATAGCTACAATAAATAACAAATCAGAAAATAAGAACTTTTTCCCTAGGGGATTAAGGAAATTTATGGTTTTATTTTATAAAATATTTTTATAATGTTTTCAATACAAGGTATTTTTCAGCTTAGAATAATTTTTTTCTTTCTTTCTGTGAGATAGGTAGAGTCTTGCCCTGTATGTAGCTTTGGCTATCCTGGATCTCAATGTACAGGATGGCCTTGAATTCTTGGTTAATTTCCTGGTCCTTTCTCGGTGCTGGGTTTACAGATGTCTGCCACCAAAATCTGCTTGAAGACTTTCTTGATAAATAAACCAACACAATGCATATTCATTTCTTGAAGTTACTAAAGAATCTGTGTGATAGTCACTGCTTTGTATAGTATTTTCCAGTATATGCCAATTTATGCCTTAAAGGGTTTAATAAACCAAACACAGATATCAATGTGGGAAGAATTCACCAATGGGGAGAAGAGGGTCCTAAGAGGTCTTGCTTTTCTAAGTAATATCACCTAGTGTTATCAGAGCCCCAGTGGAGTCCTGATAGATTATTATTATTATTAATTGTCACAGTCGTTGTTGGTTTGTTGAGAAAGAATCCCATCTATTTCAGGCTGGTCTCTAATTCACTATGTAGCAGACGACGACCTTGACTTCGGATTTTCCCTCCTCCACCTCCCAACTGCTGGGATTCCAGATGTTCTCCACCATGACCCTCTCTGCCTGTTTGTTTTAAAAGTAAAAATAAAATAGGTCACAGAGGAAATTTAGAACTTCTGGGCTCATCCGGAACGTCTTTAGCCATCTTATTCTGTAGCACGCTATATGTAAAGCTGACAAGAACACAACATCATTTTGGTTAGTCCTACTGTCTCAAAGTAGGGGTTTAATTTTGAAAGCTTGGGGCGGCCAGTGAATCATTCACTTGGGAACTGTGAGCTCTCTTCCTCTAAAGGGAGAGCCTGAACATTAAAAAGTGACCAAATACCTTTGGATTGTTTTTTTAAATGTTTTATTCTAAGTAACGTCAATTACATATCAAGGTGGTTTTGTTTGGCCTCCAGCCAGATCCACTCTTTCTCACAGAATGTTCTGGAAGGATAGGATCATTCATAGTATTATCTTTGTAAGTGTCGATGGAGCTGTAAATCTTCTAAGCCTTCCCACTTTGTGAATTTTTTTAAATAGCATACAGCTTTGTAATTCTAAAATTGAATTCAGAAGCAAGAGGTTCTCCAGGTTTTATGGTACAATATTAAGACCAAACATCAACTTAAAAAGAAAGGAAAAAAATAGTCTTTAAAATAAATATGCACACAAACATATATAAATAAATAAAATTTGTTCTTTAATGCCTATACTTGCTGCAAAAAAATTGAAATGTACTCTTAAAAATATTTTTTAGGTCTTTGGATATTAGGTATTTGATCAAGATAATTTTTGATCAGTAACTAACCTTTTAAAATTGTGTCACGGGAAAAGTTCTCGTTCCCTGGAAAAAAAAAAGAAGAGGAGAGTCAAGTTTATATAACTCAAAATTCTGTTACTTAAACAAGTCTTGAGCTCTGGGCCACACAATGTTAAGTCAGGTTAACATGCGAAAATATAAACAGTCATTAGAAATGAAACGAGGCTGCTTAAAACTCATCAAGTTTATATCTAAAATATTGCCTTGGATTCAGAATCCTGAATTCTAACCAGATGTCTTTTTGGGATATATATATATATATATTCGCTTTTTTATTTTTTATTTTTTTGGTTCAAGCCCAGGGGATCGACAGGAAAATTAGATTGAGAACATCTGTAGTAAATCCAAACCATTTCCCCCATCCTTTCCCACGGGGAAAAAAATTAAGTCCCTGCGCATTTTATTTGTCTAGCTACCTACAGAGAGGCCTTCCTTAAATTTCTACCCGCTACCGCACAAACTCAAGAGCTAGGGCAGATTGTCCCCAAGTGTGGGACAGGAAAGAAGGGTTGGATCTCAGAGGCTGAAGGTGGCAGTATGGCTTCCCGTCTGGCTCCGGGACAGGGCGTGGCCAAAGTGCGGGGCAGGAGGGGCGGCGCGGTGGGAAGTGGGGCGGGGGGGGGGGGCGCAAGAGTGGGCACGTGCGCTGGGGACCCTGAGGACCCCGAGCGTCGGGGCGCCGCTGCCCTCTACCGGGCGGTCTGACGGAGCTGCGGAGCGGCTGCCGGCGCGGGCTCCAGCACCCCACACCCAGGCCTCCTTGGGCCACCCGAGGTCATCACTGTCCTGGGCTGGCCTGGCAGCACCCCCCTCTTGCTCCCGCCAAGCACCCACACACCTGCCGAGCGGCCCTCGGCCACCACGGAGACGCAGAGTGGAGCCTTTCCCATTCCCGACCTGAAGGTCCTTGGCGCTTTCAAAACGGAGGAGGCCTCGCGGATTCAGTGACCAGACCTGGGAGGGGACACGAGTATACACAAAATCTTGTTCGCACGCGGAGAGGGGTGTAGCATTCATTTCCAAATTCCCCTGTTCTCCCTCCCCCACACGGACCTCACCGCAACCGATAACACCTCGTTCGCAGAACTATTTATTTTCTACTTTTTATGTTTTTGGGGTTTTTTTTTTGTTTTGTTTTTTTTTCTGTATCCCATGACAGGTGTTACTTACATGTCACTTTCTAGATTAAGAAATTTTGGGATTTGTCGTCACTAATTGTACGGTCAACGAAGTGCACAGGAGCCGTCCGAGTACAGTCTTCCTACGCGAGAGTCAAACTGGCCCATGTGGGGCCATCAATTTAAGATGACTAGCCTAAAAAATTTGTGCTTTGGGCCAGGTTTCTGCAAAAGGGAATGAAAAAAGATTTTTTTTTTCTTTTTCCTCTTGAGATATGAGCGATCTCATCAACTCGGGAAGCACGCGCTCTGCTCTGAGTTGGGGACACGCACACGTCTCAACTTTCGGTATCTAGAGGGCTTAGTCGCGAGTTGTGTGGAAACCATGGGAAGTTTCTTGGGTCGTGCGGCAGAAGCGGCTTAGTGGGGAGGGGCGTGCAAACACACATGACTTGTGTTCCAACACTTTTCGTCTAGGACCCACCGAAGGGTGGGATCTCTCGGGTGGGGATGGGGATCTAGGCGTCACTCGCGGCTGCTGCCGTGCTCGTCCGGGTGCGGAGAATGGGGGGATTTGCAGCGGGGAGGGGGGGGCGAGGACATGAACCGCGCTCTACATCCCAGAAGATCCCAGACTGGTTTCCCACCGCTCCCGAGGCAATTGCACTTCCTAGAATGTGCAACGCCTTTCCGGACCGTTAAGGTCTCCAGGTCTCCCCATATTTCCCTTCTCCCTAGCCCACTGCTGGAGTGCAAAAGGAGCACCCGAGTGACTCCATTCACTGCACACGCGCGCGCGGTGACTATGAGTCTGAGGAGGGGAGGAGGGATTACGACCTGGCAGGTGGTCCAGCAAAGGAGCGATGCACGGAAGCCCACTGCAGCGCAACCCATAATTCGGTGCACCCCCCCACACACACTTATTTTTCCAAAGTAGAGGGACCGTGGCCAGCGATCTCCATCAAGTGATCGCTACCTCCAGAGGGGCAAGGATGTGTGGAGGAGGAAGAAGAGGATGAAAAAAAGTCAGAGGAGGAGGAAAAGGAAGAGGAGGAAGAGGAGGAGGAGGAAGAGGAGAGAGCGCCCCGGGAGAGCGCACTTTTGCATAAGTGGAGTCCTCCCTTTACCCCCCACCTACCCCAAGGGTTTACCGCCGCGCTGCAGCGCCCCCGCGAGGCTGGGGCACTGTTGTCCCCTCTGGTTGTGTGTGTGATTCTCCCCCTCCCCAGGGGTAGCTAGTTTGGGAGGATGTTGGGATGGTTGAGAATGGAGTGGTCCCAAGGCCCCCAGAGGCCAGCACTGCAGTGAGACGGATCGCGGGGGGAGAGGGGGGGGGCAGGGGGGAAGGGGGGTTAGGGGGCCGCACAACCAGGCCACTGTCACCAGCGCGCTTCTTCTTAGGTTCCAGACGGGATCTTGGTGACTGTGGTGGAGTGGGACTGGGAGGAGGAGGACTAGGAGGAGGAAGAGGGGAGGAGGAAGAGGATGAGGAGGAGGGAAAGAGGAGGAAGAGGAGGAAGAAGAGGAGGAAGAGGAGAATGAAGAAAGAGAAAAGGAGGTGAAAAAGGAAGAAGAGGAAAGGGAAGGAAGAGGAGCACGAGGAGGAAAGGAGGTGGAAAAGGAGGAGGAAGAGAAGCACGAAAAGGAGGTGGAGGAGGAAGAAAAGGAGGTGGAGGAGGAAGAGGAGAAACACGACTGGGAAAGGGGGAGGAGGAGGAGTGGAAGGAGGAGGAGGGAGTCCGCGTCCGCGGCGGCTGAGGCGGCGGCCGGCTCCAGGCCGGGTTTTAGCGCCCGCCCGCCCGCTGCCTCCTGGCGGCTCCTGAACTCCAGCCCCCTCTCTATCAGCCTCTCACTCCGTCTCAATATGTCTCAAGATGGCGGCCAATGTGGGATCGATGTTTCAATATTGGAAGCGCTTTGATTTACAGCAGCTGCAGGTCAGGCTTCTCCGCGCTCGGCCTCGCGCCCGGGGGTGAGGGCTGCGGGCGGTCGCGGCCTCCCTCGGGGGACTCCGGGGCTGGATCAGGACCCATCGCCGGGTGTTGGGAGGACCGGCGCGCCGGGGAAGACGAGGGTTGGCTGGGAGGAAAGAGCCCAGGGGCCCGAGGCGGGACCGAGTCCCTTCCGCTCCCCGGTGCTGTACGATCACTCGGCTTGATCAGAAATTGATTCTCTTTGTTCAATTCATCGATCAGCCCAAGATGGCGCCGGAGCCGCCGCCGCCACCACCACATCTTTGCCCCCCGGTGTCTTGCCCCCCGTCCCCGGGTGGGCTCGCCGCCTCGCTTTCTCCGCACACACGGGTCCCCGCGTCACGGCCGCCGCCGCCGCCGCCGCCGCCGCCGGCGGGATCGGAAGCAACGGGGAGGACGAGGAGGAGGGAGAAGAAGCGGCCCCCGGTGGCCGGCCGGGACGCGCGCGCGCGCGCCAAGGGGACTAGGGGTTGGGAAGAGAGAGAAGAGAGCGAGAGAGCAAGAAAGAGAGAGAGAGAAAGAGAGAGAAGAGAGAGAGCGAAAGAGGGGGGACAGCGGGCCCCGCTGTGTCGTGCGCACGCCCTCCTTCTCCCTCTTCCTCCTCCCGGTCCCAACGTCTTCCCGGGGAAAGTTTGTGGGGAGTTGCTGTGGGGGGTAAAGCGCCTGCCGCTCGCTCGCTCTCTTTCTGTCTCTTCTCTCTCTCCAAGAGGAGAGTCGCCGCCGCCGCCGCCGCCGCTGCCGCCGCCGCCACCACAACTGCCGCCGGCGCGGCGGAGCTGGGGCTGGTGGCGCTGTGGAGCCGCCGGCTCCGGGGGAGGGTCAGAGCGGCCACCGGCGGCTGGCGGTGGTGGCGGCCCCGGCTCCGGCCGTCTGGCCGGGTGGCCTCGGTCTCCTTTGCTGACTTGTCCCCTTGACCTAGGTTCTTGGCTATACATCCATCCCATCCATCCTTCCATCCTTCCATCCATCCATCCATCCATCCATCCATCCATCCATCCATCCATCCATCCTCCAGCTGCTCTCCACTCTCAGCACCATCCCTACAGTCGCCCCCTTTGCACTTGCGCCCCGTGCGAGGTGGGCTGCTTCCCTGGTGGCAGCTTCACCCCTTCCCACTCCTCGGCTTGTTTATGTTACCCCTGTGTCACCCACTCTTTTGTGTTGCCTGCTTTAAGGTGCCTACCGATCCTGTCCCCCTCTTTTTTTTTTTTTTTTCGCCCCGGGAGCGCTCAGGGAGTAAGAGAGGAAACTTAAGTGAGTTGTCTTGAGGAGAGGTTAGCGGGTGCGGGAGAAGAGCTTCCAACTTTTCACGAATCGACCGGATCACAGGGAGCTGCCGCCCCAAGTCACCGATCCTTAAGAACCACACCGAGCGCCCGGGGCACTGAGGCGCCCCCCCTTTGGTGACCCGTCGCTTGCTCTATTCCAGCCCGTGTCTGTCTTATTTGGGGGTCCTTTCCTGTCTTTGCCAAAGTACCTCCCCAAGCGCTATGGAGCGAGCGACAGTTCCGCTCCCAGATGCATTCCCCCGCGAGGTTTTTGAAAGCAAAGCGCCAGGACCCCCGCTGGATTGTGGAGAGTTGGATGGTGGTCCCCAGGCGTCGAGAGGGGACCGTGGTGGTGCCGCCGGTGCCCTCCGTTCTGCAGCGGAGCTGCCCGGGCACCCGGGGAACGCGTTCCTGTCTGCCACTCCCCACCTGGATGAGCCGTGCGCCCTCGGGGTGGTCCCCGCACGGGCCAGTCCGGCGATCGCGGCGCCCGCCCAGCCCCCGGACTCAGCCAGGTGGATGTTGTGCGTAGCCGGAGCCAAGTTGAAGGTGAGGGACACGTGAGCTCATCCAAGCAGGGAGTATCCGGGACTCCTGCATGTGACCCTGGGACAGGTTTGCGCTCTGTGTGGCCCTGAGGCCGCCTTGCACACCGTGGGAATTGGGGAGAAGAGGAGGGGGGAATGGGGTTCCCGCAGCGTTTTCCGGGAACCTCTGTGGCTCCCAGCTCTGAAAAAGTGAGATTGAAAGTGAACTTGCATGAACTTTCACAACCCCGAGGATGGCGAGATAAACCTTCGGAGTCTAAAGCAGGTGGACTCCCGAGGTGGGCTGGTGCCAAAATGTAGCCGATCAAATTGAACTACGAAGAGTTGGGGCGGAGGGGGGGGGTGGTCGGGTCTGATGACTTCAGGCCCCGCGTCTGTTTGCTGCTCTGGCCTACGTGAGGACGATAAAGGCAGAGACTCTGGGTGGTTGTGAAATTTCCTCTCATCTCTCGCTTCAACCAGGAAGACTATGTGAAATATGTATTTCCGATAAGATTATGACTTAAAGAAGTTCGAGTCTTCGAGTTTTGATTGACTAGAATGAATTACTCCAAAGTTTCTAGTGAATTAAATTAGATTCCTGAGTATGATGAACACACCCAAATGGCTTTTTTTTTTTTTTAAATTGGTCTACTCTGTTTTAGTTTTTTTTTTTTTAAAATCTTGTTTCTAAAACCATAACTTAACTCCTGGGCTTACTATAAAATTGAGAGACAAACCTTAATCTTCTGACTGTCCCTTCTTGTCTCTAAATGTGACCATTCTGGTTGCCTATCAGTGTGCTTTATTTTTTAAGCAGGTCGCTGGGAGATAACTTGGTTTCTAGTTATTACAACGTTATGAACTTGGCGTTTCTATTCCCAGTCCCTGCACACACATTGATGTGCTTTCTTCAGAGCTCACCAGGACGGTTGTGTGGCTCTATTGGAAGTCCTCCTTGTAGTTTACTTGCATGAACTATGTGGATCTTAAAAAAAAAAAAAAGATTAAAAAAGCCCTTTCATTAAGCAAGATTCTTGCTATGGGGTGCCTCTTACTTTGCTGATAACAATTTAGCCTTAGGTGATCTCAACTGTGCCAGAGGATGGCGTGTTTGAAAGCTTCCGTTGAACTTGGACTGCCAAAGGTCAAGAATAAGGCCTGACTGGATCTTTTTCTCTGTGCTCCTGGTTGGCCTTGGGAGTTGGTGTCTGGTGGAGGGTTCTCTGAACTTCCCCATGAGCCAGGGAGCTAGGAAGATGGACTCTTCTCTGGTTTCTAGACACTCCCCTCCCATAAGCCCAGATCGGGTTGCTTATTCAGCCTAGTGTTAAGGTTCGGTAGCAAAGAGACCTAGCCTCAGCTAGACGGATCCAGGTTGGTAATCTGTGGGTCTAGGTGAGATCTAGCAGGACTTCTCTAGCACCCCAGGGGAACCAGGGCTACTGTCTTCTTGCATTCCCCCCCTTCCCCCAAGCTTCCTGGACCGTGAAGTCTCTGGGACTTGAAATGGGTACTCTTGGACTAGGTGCTTAGAGTTTCTTTTCTAGTCCCCAAGAAGGCTTAGCCTTACGGAGACTAGTTGGACAAGTTTTGATCCAGACTTGTAAAAACCCAACTTTTTTTTTTTTTTCAAATAAGAAAAACACTATTGTGTAAATTTATCTTTTCAATACAGGTTTGAAAGAAGAACACTTTCTAAAACAAGCTCTTGTAACTTGGCCAGGTATTCGTTTTTTTGGGCGTAGAGGTCTGTCTGTGTCTCTATTCCTTTTGGGGCAATTTTTTTTTTCCCACCATGTGACCTCTCTGTTCCTCTTAAGGATCCTTTGCAAAAGCGAACTTTAAAAGCTATTCTTTTCCAGAAAAATATTTTTTCCTCCAAAATAAAAATAATAATTTCAGTGTTTGCTTCAAGTCTATTTTCTGGTGGCCCTTACCTCTCTTGTGACAGAAGCCTGTGAGTAACCAACTGCCAGGACCGGGTTCTATAATAAGACTATTATTTTAATTAAAATATCCCAGCTAGTGCTTTTGATAGAATAATGAATAAACAAATGTGGGGCGCTCCTTTTTTTTTCTTTCTTCTCATAATACGGGTGCTTTAGTGACCCAGTGTGGAAAGAGTTTATTATCTGTCGATTAAGAATTTTGCTTGGGCGAAATCCTGTTTGTTTGTTTGTTTTTTAAAGGCATAAGTCAGTGTAAGGATGAAATAAATGCATTTGCTCTTGACGCAGCTGGGTGCACCGAGGCCCTTTGGTCTGTGTTCTCAACATCTTGTGTTGTCAATCGTTAGCTAACTCAGTAAAGTTGGAAAGGGACTTTGGGTCTTCTCAGGGACTGGTCTGTCTTTATTCACTCCGTTTACCTGCTGTCTAGTCAATGTCATTGAGGCCAAGGCATTTAATAGTTGTTTTCAAAGTTTCTGTTACTGTTCAGTGGAGAGACACCTGAGACAGAGAGAGAGAGAGAGAGAGAGAGAGAGAGAGAGAGAGAGAGAATATGGTAGAATGCTTGCTTTCCAGCCTGTTTCCCAGGTTGTATACAAAATGAAGTTAGAGGTAGAAAAAAAATCCATATTTGTTTCAGCTCCAGTGTAAAAGAAATGAAGGAAGAACCGAATGGTTAAGGGGAAAACTTGTGCATCTTTTTTTTTTTTTAACCCTCGAAAATTTTATCATATGAAAAAAAGCCCCCTAGAGCAAGGCTTCTCTTTTCAACCAGCTCTCATATAGAGCACAAAATACATTTCCCATCGTGATATTATGTCAGAGCCGGACATCTCAATGGGCTGTTGTACAGGTATTAGTTACTTTCTGGGAGATTCATTCTCCTAGATGGGATCGTCAGGTACTGTTGGAGTCAGCTAAAAGCGTAGCTTTAAACTTGTTGCTTTAAAAAATATATAATTTTCTTCCCCTGTGTTTTTCATCCATTGTCAAAGTTGTATGGCGGCTCCCTCGGCCGTTGTTATTGTTGCTGTTGTTGTTGGTCTATAGGTTACCAGCAGGAGGTAGTTTCCACTGAAATTCTTCTGCCTGTGAGTGTTTGAACCAGCAAACTCTTAATCTTATTTTAACATATTTAAAACATTAAAAAAAATCCCAACCCGGAAGACTTGTTTTGTGTAAGTAGCAAGCGAATGTAGTTTAAACACTCAAGCAATTCTGGTGTCTAATTGGAAGCAGGTGGAACACTTGGACTCTGTCTTAAGTTGAAGCTTGCCATAGCCAAGCATAGAAACTTTTCTTTTTTGCCTGTGGTTATTCAGTTTATGGTCCTATTCGAAGAGGAGGCCCGCAGTGTCTTCTGGAGTTTCACTGCCTGTCACCTGGGCAGACCAGCCCTATTGGGCATTTTAGGAAGTAAATACCCAGACAGGGAGAGAGAAAGGAAACCACCTTCCTACCCTCTGCTGTTATAATTGGACAAGGGATTTATAACTTTTGTTGTTTTTATATAACTTTTAGGGTAAAGAAATGGTAGCTTCTCTCTTGGCTTCTGATATCTGACTGACCTGAGCATGTAGGCTTTCTGTCTTATTACAGCCTGATGTGGAAAGGATTCAGAGAGAAGTAAGTCCCTTTCTCCCGAGATTCTATGTTTAGTGATGCACACTTTCATTGTGCTCCTAAAAAAAAATTTACTTGGTTCGGGGTCTGTTTCACTAATGACGAGGCTCTCTGAACAATACTTGTTTTTACTGTTCTTGGTTTTGGAGTGTGGTATAGTGCTGTGCGGATATGGAGGTGTGTGTGTGTGTGTGTTTCTGAAGATTGTTTGGAACTGTTGTCCCTGCCTGAGTATTAGGTTTGTGGACCTCCGCTGCTGCCTACTTAAAAAAACAAAAAACAAAAAACAACTTCATTATTATTTTGAGACAAAGGTCTTTCAGTCTGACACCCAGGCTGGCTTTAAACTCACAGCCATTCTCCTGCCTCATTTCTTGAACGCTAGGATTGCAGTAATAAACAACCATACTGGACTTGGTACAATTTTTTTGTTTGTTCATTTTGGTTCTGAGGAAGTCAGAGAAAGTGAAGGAAGGGCTGCGGTGTCTACACGACAGGGGGTGTCCCCTGCAGGAAGAGAATTGGAGTTGAAGGTGGGGCAAACCTGTGCTGTGTATCTCCTTGATGCCACCCTCAAAGTAGCTTCGAAGTGCTTAAGTTGTGACTTAAAGATTCAAAAAAATTTGTTACAGTCCCTGTTCACACTAACGGGCACTCACATACACAACTGTAAGAAGAAACTCAATAAAATTAAAACATATGGGGCAAAAATTCTTTTTGAAAGATGCCTAATTAGGGTCATGGTGGGAGAAGGGGTGGTTAGATGATTGCCTGGTATGTTGTGGAGTTAAATACTTCTGGCCTTTGCTATAATTAGCTCCCTAGCAGTGATGTCAGTGCACAAAATTAAAAAAAAAAAAAAAAAAAAAAACAACTCTAGTTCCTTCATTTTTTTTCTGAGTCTCTTCCTTATTGTAGGAAGCCTCAGGCAGTTGGCAAGGGTTTTGTATTTAATAGAGCCCTGGGCCATGGGGAGTGGTGGGGGGATAGGAAACGGGAGTTGTGGGGAGTATTCTGTGGTGACAGAATTGCTGGGGGAAACCCCCTCACACACACACCTCAGGAAGGATTGGTAAGGATTCTACCCACGAGATATGTGGAATTTGGATGTTGCTGGGTGTGTGTGTGTGTGTGTGTGTGTGTGTGTGTGTGTGTTGAGGGGGGTGTCTTCCTACCAAGAAGAAAGTTAATCAGACAGGAGGCTGGGAGGAAGGGAGACCCTGATCATTTCTGCCAGGGATTTGCCAGGTAGGAAACTGAAGTGAAACCAAGGAGGTCCTGCTTCCTTCCACTGGAGTGTTTGTGAAACTGAACAGGGATGTGCCAACACAGCAGGGCCACACCTTTGTAGGAACCAGAGCCAGCAGCAGCCCAGGCTGCTTCCATTCACCCTCAGCTCACAAGAGAAATCAGGGATGGTCCCAACTGTGAGTGATTTATGTAGTTCATGCTGGAGGAAATTACCAGAGCTTGAACTCTGCACCGCCAAGTAGCTTGCTGGACCTCAACATTACCTGAGTGTTCAGACCCAGGACCTGTTTGCTTATAGTTGCTCTTCCACATGCTCTTCTGTTGGGCTGGAATTCATGAAGATGTACAGTTAACATTTTTCAAAAGTCCTCTATGGTCGAAAGGCATTGCGTGGGCTTGGTGAAGGGAAGGACGGATGGATGGACAGCTTAGCTCTTTCTTGAAGTGAACACTGCAAGGTAGCGAGAAACAGCACACTATTCTTACTGTCATTAAAAATTATTTCAGTGTTGACAGGTTTTTTTTTTCCTTTCTTTTCTTTTTTTCCCTTCTAGTTAGAAGTTGCTCGGATCCGGGGTCTGCCCTGGCATGTGAAAGGAAAAAATATAGGAATAAAATCAGGACTGGGGACTGTGGTTATTTGGGTTGAGTGTTTGCTTAGCATGCTCGAAGTCTGGGGTTCCACCCCCAAAGTCCTATAAACTGGGTGAATGCCTGTCATCCCAACCCTTAGGAGGAGGAGGCAGGAGGATCCAGAGTTCAAGGTCGTCTCATTTTATGCTACATAGAGAGTTCAAGACCAGCCTGGACTGCAAGGAACCTTGTCATTAAATAAATAAATAAATAAATAAATAAATAAACAAATAAATAAATAAATAAAAATACAGCTTAAAGTTTCCTTTTCTATCATATTGCAGTCTTTCTTCAATTGGGTCTTTCTCTCTGATCAATCCTTACTGCTTTGCTTCCTAATGTTTTTAAGCACCCAAAGCACATGAATTTATTTTAGGTCCATTATCCATCTGTTTATTTGGGGCCTGGGAGTTTTTGGATTGTATGATTTCTGTCCTGGCCATTTGGGGAGGAGGTTATTACTTGGATCAAAATGGGTTAGGATAAATTAGTAAATGACAGGAAAGGCACAACCCTGTCTTTAAGGAGCCTGAGGTCGGCCAGATCCAGGAGCTGTTAATTTTGAAGTGGACGGAACCGGACTCCGGCTTGTCCCGGCTGTAACCCTGAGCGCGTGCCAGGCAGCGCCCAGCTCATTTCTTGTCCTCCTGGTGCGTGGCCTCTTGGTGCATTGTCCAGTTTCCATGATGATAGCTTCTTTCTTTTTCTTTCTTTCTTTCTTTCTTTCTTTCTTTCTTTCTTTCTTTCTTTCTTTCTTTCTTTCTTTCTTTCTTTCTTCTTTTCTTTCTTAATTTCTTTCTTTCTCTCTCTCTCTCTCTCTCTCTTCCTTCCTTCCTTCCTTCCTTTCTTTTTCTCTCCCTTCCTCTCCTTCCCTTCTTTCTTCCTTCCTTCCCTTCTTCCTTCTTCCTTTTCCTTCCCTCCTTCCCTCTTTTTCCCTCCTTCTTTTCCTTCTCTTCCTTCCTTCTTCTTCCTTGTCTTTCTTTCTTTCTTTCTTTCTTTCTTTCTTTCTTTCTTTCTTCTTTCTTTCTTTCTTCTTTCTTTCTTTCTTTCTTCTTTCTTTCTTTCTTTCTTTCTTTCTTTCTTTCTTTCTTTCTTTCTTTCTTTCTTCATTATTTAGCTTTACCCTGTTATTTGTGGAAGCTGCAGTGTTAAGATTCCTGGAATCTCACAGCGGAATGTAAGTGAAAGTGGAAATTATTGTTTGAGCGAGTTGTACATTTATTTTATTTCATTTTCTGGATGAGGTTTGGAAAAGGCTTTCATTGTAGAAATAGCTACATTCCATGGCTCTGATCAGATCAGCATTCTGAAAGGTGCGGCAGATCCTGATGAAAGAAACGCATTCTTGTATTTAGTTTGTTTTGTTTTTGTATTTCCAGACAGGGGCCTGCATGGCCCAGGCTGGCCTGGAACTTGCTGTTGGAGCTTTGAACTCCTGATCTTTTTTGCCTCTACCTCCGAGGGCCTGTGATGATCTCCTGAGACAAGAGCTTGCCGGGCTGTGTTCCCTCAAAGTCTGCTTTTAGCCGTGGTTATTGGCCCCTAATTTGAATCTGTGATTCTGGGTCCACCCTCACCAAGAGTACACTAGCAGCTGCGTATAATGCCAGACCTTTCCAAGGAACAAGCTTGGTGTCCACCAGCCACAGATAGCACGTGAGACATAAGTCACTTTCTGTGTCTCAAGCCCCGTACAGCTTGGGAGACGGGGCAGGGGAGCCGCCGTGGAGTCTGTGGGGGAGAGTCTGTGCGTTTCCCTTCAGTCCTTTCGCAATAGCGGGTGCGCTCTCATCAACCAGCCAGATGGAAGACAGGTTGAAGTTGGCATGGTGCTTCTGCTTGGTAGGCCGGTGTGGGAAGCTCTGGAGCCAGCCAGGAAACCTCATGCTAGAAGACGCCTCTCCCAAGGGCTCCGGTTGGCCGCAGACTTTTGCTGTGAGCACAGAAAAGGACCTGTGAGGTGGGCCGGGCGCTTTGGCAAGTTTCGTTAAATGCTGATCATCCCCAAGAGCAAGCTTCCTTGTCTCCTCTCCTCCACCCCAGCCCCAGCCCCGGGACCGCAGTGTGGTCATGGCTTGGGACCGGGAAAGGATGGAGGTTGCTGGTCATTGTCTGGGGAGTTAGAAGTGGTTTGTGATTGTTTCACATGGCTCCAGCCGATGTGTAATTATATCGTCACTCTTCTCAACATGCTGGATGCTTTAATGAAATCTTTTTTTTTTTTTACATGTCAAAACAGTCTGGGGCTATTTTGTGACACGTCTTTTCGAAGGATGTACATGACCCAAGTGCGTCATCTTTTGCCAGTTTCCAAACTATCCATTGGAATCAAGCGGGTCACCCTCTGAGAGAGGCAGGGCTGCCAGCTGAATCTTCCCAAACCATTGATTTCGTCACGTTGGGCCTGTCCGCAAACACCCACAGCGGCTTGCTCTGGCAGCGACTGACAACCGCATTCCCCCGGGGCTGGCAGACAGAGCTCTTGATGGGTGGGTGTTTGTCTCTGCCACACCTGAACCTTTCCTCCCTAGCAAGAGCAACCCCAGAATCCCAGTCATTTGGAGTACAGTTACCTACCAGGCTCCCTCTCTGCACCCCCAGGGTCCGGCCTAATTTTATGCATTCTTTTTCCCTGTGCTTCCCTGAGATGACCAGGAGGCGGCTTGGATGGTGCCCTGGGCTGAGGCCTGGGGACGGCTGCAGGAAAGACCCGGAGACGGAATGTTGGGGAGTGGGCAGGAGGAGGTCAAGCACGGTGTGTTTGGGAGAGGGTTTTCCCATGGATCAGTACAAGGCGATTGGGAAGCTCAGGCCTCTGATCCCCAACTCCACTTCTAGAACAGCATCTAGTCCTGGAGACCACACAGGCCCACCCTGCCTGGTCACATGAATTGGTGTCTGTTGCCTGAGAGCTGTGGCCTCTCTTTAGGGGGTACCAAGAGATGGGATTCTCAACTCATAAACTAAAGAATGCAAACTTGATTCTTTATTATTATTATTTTGTGGTGGGAGGGTTAGAATCCTCTGGGACCTCTCCCATGCTAGGTAAACCTGATTCTTAATAATGTGGGAAGTAGGAAAATTCTATCATACACATAAAAAGAAAATTCTATCACAATGACTATATTTGGAAACCTACTAAAAACATTTGTATTCTCATATTTTTTGCATGCGCTCCTGTGTGTGTGTGTGTGTGTGTGTGTGTGTTTACATGGGCTTGTGTAGAAGAAAGAACTTGCGTGCGTGCCTGTGGAGACCCAAGAGTGACATCGGGAATCATTCTGGATTGCTCTTCCTCCTTATTGCTTTGCTCAAGGATTTTCCAGGCTGTCTACCAGAGCTAGAATTACAACCCACTGCCATTTCCCCTCAGCATTTTTACATGGGATCTGGGGATCTGAACTCAGGTCCTTTTGCTTGAGAGGCTAAGTATCTAATCCCTGAGCCATCTACCCAGCCCTGTTCTTAAGTTACTAATTAAAAAGATTAGGTTCCTTCTTTGGGTATGTTGGCTCTGGTAGACTAGTTATATTTATAGCACATTAAACAAAACTTCACTTTTTTTTTTTTTTTTGGTGGCACTGAGGATTGAACCCAGGGTTTCATGCATACTAAGCATGTACTATCAATTGAGCTGTTCCTACCTCCATAAAAAACATTAAAACAATTCACATTTAAAAATAAAGTCACTCAGAGCTACCTCTTCATCAGTGATCCATTCTCTGTCTACTCACAGCCAGAAAGAGAGGAAACCTGTTCCCGCCAGGAATGGAGAAAAGCGCTCACTCTAGTGTCAGGATCCAACAGATGTCAGAGAGCCCAGAACAAGAGCGGTGCAGGTCGCAGCACTCGCCCCCTGGAAGAAGCCTTTCAGCACCGGCCAGGGACGCGGCCGCCTGGCTTCCATGGGCTGCTTTCATGATCGCTTCATTAGTCCCAGAATGTAGCTCGGGTATTTCTGTGGCTGTGACGTCAGAGTCTGGCTGTTCAGGCATTCGTTTGGATCAGAGGAGCTGGGACTGCTCTATATTGGAGTGGGGGGGCGAGACAGGCAGGATGGTCCAGCAGAGGGGTGCAGTCTGTGCCTCTAGAGACAGGGTGAGAGGCTGGAGCCTAGGAAGGGATCAGTGACACTTTTAGGGTATAGATCCTTTGGAGAGAGAGGAATGGCAGGGGTTTGGGGACATGGTAGGAATTACCTGCCTTGAGTTCCTGCTGAAAGGTTAGGGCTAAAGTTGGAGGTAGGTCGAGACACAGAGTTTGAACCCCATGGGGGATTTGGAGGGCTTTTGATTAGGACTTGAGACTTCTGCTTTTGCTGGGGGGAGGGAGAGAGAGCGAGAGAGAGAGAGAGAGAGATACGGAGACAGAGACAGACAGAGACAGAGACAGAGAGAATGAGAGAGAATTCTGTTTGCTGGAAGTGGAACGGGTGAAGATTTTATGTATTTACTTGTGGATCAGCCTCCGTCCCTCCCTCCCTCCCTCCGTCCCTCCCTCCGTCCCTCCCTCCGTCCCTCCCTCCGTCCCTCCCTCCGTCCCTCCCTCCGTCCCTCCCTCCGTCCCTCCCTCCCTCCCTCCCTCCCTCCTTCCTTCCTTCCTTCCTTCCTTCCTTCCTTCCTTCCTTCCTTCCTTCCTTCCTTCCTTCCTTCCTTCCTTCCTTCCTTCCCCTGAGATAAATAGAGAGGAGAGAGAGAGGGCGCACACATACATGCCGTGGCACACAGAGGAAGATCAGAAGACAACTTTCAGAAGTCATTTTTTCCTTCTACCATGTGGACTTCCAGGAATTGAACTCAGCTTTGCCAGCAGGCACCTCACACCCCCGCCCCCCCAGACATCATTTCACTGAGACTCCTATTTGCAAGGTCTTATTTTTGATGTGTTTGGAGATTGAGTCCAAGATTTAAATTAACTTGGGATCCCCCCTCCGTTCCCCTCCCTGTCCTCCCTCATCCCGTTCCCTATCTCTGGGTCTCTGTAGAGTTGAAGCTAAAGGAATACAGAAGTGAGCAGAGGGGAGGGACACGCTCATAGAAGAGAATCTACGAATTGTAGCTGGTTGGCATCTACTGATGACAGGCCAGGAGACTGTCACCCATACCCGAACCTTCATTTCCTAGGTACCGACCACACTGATAGGTTGTGTAGGTCCTTGGTTTATTTCGTGGCATATCTTTTTGCAGCACTGTGGCAAATGTGTAAATTCCAGTGGATGTGGAGGTGGGCAGTCAGTTGACGTTTCCAGGGGCACGGGAAGGGGGAGACCTAGGGTCTGGCAGGGCCCCATTCTGAGATGGGCTTGGGGCAGGTCTGGTTGACTCGGTAGTGACTAATGGGAGTGGGGGCTTGGCTGGGAGGTCCTGCAGGGAGACCCTTTGGAACCCAGCCTCTCCCCAGTTTAGATTTCCGTTTAAGCTCCTAGTAGATTTTGAAAAGCACCCTTCATATCATCTTGCCTGCCTGTTTGGTGGGCATCCAGTGAGAGCAGATCTGGAAATTTCCAGGGAATCTAATCTTGGAACATGCAGAGAAGGGGTTTTGAAGGGGAAATGGACGGCAGTGCCTTATGCCTGGGTCCTGGGGAGGGAGCTGCAGTTGAACCAAGCCAGGGTCACCCTTTCCCAGTCTCCGAGGTCTGGTTGACCAGGTTGACAGTTCCCTGCTGTGATGCCCATCCCAGAGCCAGGCAGGTCCCTGACGTGGCCAGGACAGTCTGTGTCCAGTTCCCCGGAAGGCAGCGTGAGAACTGAGTTCAGTGAGGGAGGGTGTGGCTGGCAGGTCTTGGTCCCAGAAGCAACCTGGTCCTGGCACTCTGTGGATCCTTTTTCTCAGATGTTGAAAAACCAAGCTTTCAAGTAACTGGGTTCTGAGGAGTATTAGTGGGGTTTTTACATGCCTGATTTTTTTAAAAAAATTTTTAATTGGAATGGTACAGTTTGTTATGAAATGATAAATGTAGAGAAAAAAACAAAAGAAGACATGAAAATGCATGGTGATGCAAATAATAGTGTGCTTGAGTTGAAATCATTGTCTGTTTTGTTTGGAGGACGATTTGCATTTTCTTGAGGTTATTGGGCTGTAGGTAGATGTGTGTGTGTGTGTGTGTGTGTGTGTGTGTGTGTGTGTATGTGTGTGTGTACATACAGGTGCATGTGCGTGGGTGAATACGGATACATGTTCATGCATGTATGTGGAGGCCAGAGGATAATCTCAGTAGCCTTTCCTCAGTTGTCGTCCGTGCATGTGTGCATGTGTGTGCGTGTGTGTGGGGGGGCACTGTGCGTGCTGTGGAAGCCCATAGGAATCAGGAATCATCCTAGATTGTTCTGTCTCCTTTTTTCCTTGCTCAGGGGTTTCCCAGACTTGGTTTTCCAGGGCTAGGAATGCAGACTGTTGCCATTTCCACCTGACATTTTTATATGGGATCTGAGATTCAAACGCATGTCCTGCTTTTGAGGCAGACACCGTCTCTGCAGCCCCCACTTTGTTTTTCTGAGACAGGGTCTCTGACCTCCAGTCTAACAAGTAGTATAGATTGGCTGGCCTGAAAGCTCCAGGGATCCCCCTGTGTCTACCTCTCCAGCTCTGGGATTGTGAGTACGTACTGCAATGCCTGGCTTTTTTTTTTCCCCCCATGTTGGCTTGAGATTTGAACTCAGGTTCTGATGTTTGCCTAGAAAATAACTTACTGGCTGAGCCATCTCTCCAATCCAGCACCTGTTTCTTGTATGACTCTCCTGAGGTTTGCCCTGCCCAGATCCTTTCGACCCCTCTTAGAATTCCAAGAGGAATAAGCCCCAGGCCCATTGGTCAGAGATATCAGGGCAGAGAATGTCTCTGGCAGTAGGCTGTGATGGACAGACATGTCAGTAGGGCAGGGAAAGGTTCTGGAAGAAGGAACTTCATCCCCCCCCCCCGCAAAAAAAATCTCCCCCTAACCGTAACTACTCTGGTTAGTCAGTATTCAGAAGTCCTCTGCCGAGGGCTGTGTTCTAGAAGAACCAGGAGATCCTGCCACTTGGGACACTTCACCTGTGCAGAAGAGACAGAAAGCTGGAGAGGAATGGGGCGAGCCCCACAGTGTCCTAGAATCAAGCAGAGAAGGGCCTTTTCCTCCTTCCTGAAGGAACCGTTGGAAACTCTTCCAGAAACCCCTCATGAAGGGGCTGAGTGAGGGCCACTAGGAGGAGAACCAAGGAGATGCAGCGGCATCCTGAGGCCTCCGCAGAAATGAGGGCACCAGCCATCAGAGTCTGAGGGACAGGAGGCTGAGCTGCCAGCAGGCCTTGGTCCCCAGAGGAGGGCTGGTTGTCACGTCCACCCTGCTGGTTACCCACCTCACCCCCAGAGTCAGCTCGAAGTCCTTTTTCTTCATTCCTGTGTGCTTTTCGTCAGTAATCCTGTGTAATTCCCTCGGTTTCGTGATGTAATGCTAATAGATGTTAAACCCGAACACTTCGAAATTATGTAATTAATTGCATTCGGCTTCAATTACAGTGACTAATTATAGGGATACCTGGTGGTGAGTTGGTATACACTGATGTATGTGTGTGCGTGCGTGCGTTGGGGGGGCAGATTGTGCCCACCCAGGCTCCCTGGCAAGTGGCAGCACCAGGACAATTGGGACTGCTCAGCTGCTTCTAGGGGCAGCTCCCCGCTGGGCACGCAGGGAGAGAAGCTACCCAGTGTTTCAGTTTTGAGACAAGCTGCTTCTTGTTTATCTGAGCGGCTTGGTGCGCTTCTCAGAAGACTGGTTCTTTAAACTTTTTTAATTTTATATTTTATTTTGAGAGAGAGGGAGAGAGAATAGGTGGAGGTGAGAAGACACCTTTTAAAAATATTTATTTGAGAGAGAGGGGAGAGAGAGAAGAGGTGTTTCCACATGTATGCCATGGTGCATGGGTAGTCAGAGGACAGCTTTTAAAAGTTAGTTTTCTCTTTCGGTCATATGGGCTTCCAGGGATTGAATTTAGGTTGCCAGGTTTTTGGGCAGTCACTTTATCTGCTGGGCTCTCGTATCAGCTCCAGAGAATAACTTTTGAAGGTCAATTTTCTATTTCCACCATGTGGACTCCAGGGATCAAACTCAGATCATCATGTGCCCCCCCCACCCCCCTTTTTTAAGATATGGTCTCTCGTAGCCCAGGCTGGCCTCCAGCTCGTTATGTGGTTGAGAGTGACTTTGAACTTGGGATTCTCCTGCCTGCACCTCTTGAGTATTGTGATGACAGGCGTGGAACCCCACTCCAGGTTTCTGCAAGCGCTGGGGGTGGGACCAAGGGCTTCACAGGTGTCAGGTGAGTGCTTTGCCCCCCATGTTCTGTTTCCAAGATAAATGCCACACAGCTTTAAATCCCCTCTTAAGAGCACGCATTTCTTTCTTGGTTAGTGTGGTCCCAGTCAGGCCATCTCCCCGTCACCACAGGAAGTCTTGTGTCTCTTCCCAGCCCCTCCCCAAGTAGCTGCCAATCTACTTGCCATCCTGGGATTTACCCATTCCGAGTGTTGGACACGTACCTGGAATCCCACCGTAGGCTACTTTTCCTGCTTGGCTTCTTGCATGTTTCAAGGTTCACCCTCCTGAAATCACGCAGGTACATCAGGTTCTTTCATGGCCCCCTGGTGCAGACAGACCTCTTTGTCTAGCTGTCCATCAGTTGATGGACATCTGGGTGTGTGCACTTTGTTCTTTTATTTGCTCTTGTCAATCATGCGTGTTTGGGTTGGTGTAGGATTGTGTGAGCTCACTTTTCTTGATTGTCTTAAGAGCGGTGAGGCCAAGGCATCTGAAGTCACACTGGTGTTGAACTTTTGTGTCTGCTAATTTGAGAATTCTCCTGTGATGCTCCTGCGCTGTGTACTTGCCTGTGCGAGTTGAGTGTGGGGTGTGTGCGTGTGTGTGTGTGTGTGTGTGTGTGTGTGTGTGTTTGAGGTATGTGTAAATACAGACATATATGTATGAATGTGTGTGCTTGTGAGTGTGCCTTGCGTGTGTGTGCACTGGTGGAGGAATCATCCTCCATTGCTCTTCCACCTTGTGAGCTTGAGTCTCTAATGAAACCCAGAACGCTACGCTAAAGCTAGTCTGGCTGGCCAGTTTGCTGTGGAGATTCCCAAACCCCACCTTCCAGGGCTAGAATGACAGGCGGGCCGCCACACCTGCCCGGCAACTTTACGTAGGATCTGGGGAATTAAACTCAGGTCCTTGTCCTTGTGTGGCAAGTGTTTTAACCTTGGAGCATCTCCACAGCCCGGCACTTTTTGAGACAGAGTCTCTCTCATTGATTGGAGCTTGTAGATCCAGCTAGCTGACTGGCTGACCACCACGCCCCAGGGATCCTGCTGTCTCTGCCTCCCCAGAGCAAGGATTACAGGTGTGTGCCACTGTGCCCAGCTTTTAGGTGCATGTTGGAGATCAAACTCAGGCCCACATGCTTGGGCAGCAAAACCCTTTCCCCACTGAGCCATCTCTGTCACCCACCCACGTTTGTTTTTGAGATGGCTCGGTTGTATAGACCAGGTTATTCTCAGACTTGGAAGTCAGTCCTCTTGCCTTTGTCTCCCAATGGCTGGAAATATATATCACGTGACCAGACGGAGGCATATGCACCCAGAAACATTAAAGTCTTGATTCAAGCCAAACTCTGGGAGGGTTTTCTGGGGACCTTGGCTTGGTAAGCCCTTGAGGAGCGCTGGTCCTGGTGGTATCGGTGTGAAGGAACCATCTGTGTTCCCAGATGTTAGAATCCCCTTTGCCAAGCCAACTGTCCTTCCGTATCTTAGCTCCAGCCGGTAAAAGCTTGAGCAATTAGAACGGCTAATATTCAGTTCAGTCTAATTAGAAGCTGGTGTCAATTGCGAATGCAAGTGATAGGTTCGAGAAGTTATAGGAACATTTCAAGTCTGTTGCTAGTCAGGGATGTGTGTCTGTGACTGTCAGGCTGAGTCAGGGTATGGTAGGGTGGGGGTGGGGGAGACAGAAATACAGGGTCCTAATCAGTTGGCTCCCTGTGACTTTGAAAATTGAAGAACATTTTGTCACTTGTCATTTATATGATTTTGTTATATTGTTTATCTGTTTATTTATTTACTTGATGGTTCTTCATCAAAGCACAGCTGTCAGAGTTTTAGCATTCCTACTTGTGCACATGAGCAAGGAAAGTCACATTCCCATTTCCTTCTTGCCTTTAGGGTTTGTATGTACATGTCTCTTTCTACATGGGCTGTGCTATATTCTGGCTTCAGATCACAACATATTGTGACTTATGTTATCTTTTTAATTTTCCTTTCTTTTTATGTGCATGCATACTTGTGTGTGTGTGTGTGTGTGTGTGTGTGTGTGTGTGTGTCTATCTGTCTTTCTGTCTCACTATGTAGCTCCAGCTGGCCTTGAACTCACAATTCTCTTGCCTCAGACTTCCGAATGTTGCGATTACAGGAGTGTACCACTATGCCTTTTTTAAAAATATGGTGCAGGATGGAACCTAGGGCTTCATGCATGCTAGGTGAGCACTCTTAAATACTGAGCTCTGTCACCAACTCCAGGCAAGAGCATCTTTAATTTTTTAAAAAAGTACATTATTTATTTGTTTTCTTTGTGCATGTGTATAGGTATGTGGGTGTGAGTGTGTGCACACAAGGCACTTGAGTGTGTCCGCCCATGGAGGCCAAGGGTGATATCAGGAATCATCCTGGATTGCTTTACCTCTTAATTGCTTTTCTCTGGGGTTTCCCAGGTTTCTTTACCTTCCAGGATAAGACTTACAGGCCCCTCTACCATATCTACCTGCATTTTTACATGGGATTTGAACTTTCACTTTTGAGGCAAAGACTTTAACCCTTGAGTCGTCTCTCCAGCCTTACTGTGTTTCGAGATAAGGTCTTTTCACTGTACCTGGGGCTGCCGATTCATCTACATTGACTGGCTGGTGAGCCCCAGGGATTCTCTTGTCTTTTCCCCCAGCGCAGGGATCACAAGTGCATGGCTGGCTTTTTTACAAGGGTCCTGGGATTCAAACTCAGATTCTCATGTTAGTGAGGCAAGCCCTTTACCACCTAAGCCATCTCCCTAGCCCCCTGTCATAGTTAGGCACAGATGTCAACTTGATGGTTGAAGGTTTGAGCTCTGGGCACATTTGTAGAGAATTAGTAGAGTTGAGCCCAGAGCAAACCTGCAGGAGATTGTCTAGCTGATGGGGAAGGCCCAGCCCATGGTGGGTGGGATTAGGCCCTGAACAGGTGAATACAATACAGAGAGCTGGTTGAGGAAGGGGCATCCTTCTGTACACTTGGCCAGATGTGCTGGTCTGGCAAGTAAGGATTGTCATCTCTCAGCCATTATGTGGTGATGGTGTGGCCAGTTCCCTCGGCCCTAGTGTTGGTGCGTGCTCTCCAGTCAAGCTGGACTGAGAACTGTAACCTGACAGTCATAAAGAAATAAACCCCTCGTTCCCTTAAACTGTTTGATGGTCATTTATCAGCAACCATGCAGGCTGACTGCAGCACCCTCCTCCTGGAGCACAGAGGGGGTGCCCTCGTGCTGACCGCCGTAGAGTCCTGATCCTTGAACCCAGATACGTAGTCAGAAGTGCCCGATCCTTGTCGTAATCCGCTGGGATCGCTATGTACAGTCAGAACTCCAACTTCCCCTCTGGAGCAGACCAGCTGGCACTGGCCCGTGGCCTGGGGGTCGAGGTGGGGAGGGAATAGAGGGGACTAGCCACACAGTCCTGGAGTCGGCCACCAGAGCCTTGCAGATGACCCCATGTGGCTCAACCTCACTTCTCTGGACAGTCACTGTCCTGATGTGGACTCCTGCTCACAGCGGTCTGGGAACCACAGCTTGGCCATCACACCAGCCTCAGGACCACAAGCCGCACCTCAGTGCTTGGTGTAAGCACAGAATCTTGGGGGTGGGGTGGGGTGAACATAGCTCAGTGGTCAAGTACTTTGGTTCAGTCCCCACTACAACAAAAGAAAAAAGAAAAGAAAAAAAAAAAAAAAGACTGGCAGAGCCCAGACCCACACACTGAGTCAGAATCTACATTTTTATGTGATTTCCCAGGTGAGTCATGCACGCCGTCGATTGATAAGCCCTGAAACAAATCCTTTCAAAGGTTTGATTGACTATGTCCACGACGTACTTCTGTGGTGTGACTCTTCCCTCATAAGTTGAGCAAACCGTCCAGAGTTTGTGGACAGCCAGGCTGCTGGGGAGCAGTCCACACACACAGCCTTTGCCTTCTAAGCAGGTCCTCTGGCCCTATCCCAGGCCAGTTTAAAACAGTTCCTCCCCACCCTCAGCAGTGACTTCTGATAGGAACCCCTCCACGCAGCCTTTTGCTTCTCCAGGTGGTAGTTGACTCTGCTCCCTCCAGCTAGGACAGGCCAGGCTGGGTTTGTCTGGGGTGTGTGTATAGTTGGCTCCACCACACTGGGTTGTTGAGCAGAGTCTCAGAGAACTGGACATCACATGTGGGGAGTGTGAGGTTGTTCAACCGCCTGGTATCACCAGTGCTATAGTGAAGTCCAGGTTAAGACCCAAGAGAAACACTTGTTGGGAAAATTGACTTCCCAGGAATCCCTTCTCTCATGGTTGCCTCATAACCCGGAAGTACTTCTGATAACATGTGGTTGCTTCTGTAGATGATGGGCTGTCAAGTTGGCCCAGGTCCCACTGGCTATCCTCCACTTCTAGCCTAGCTGGGGGATTGTATTAAAAGGTATGTCTGGGAGTTCCTGCTATGAACTGCAGACGACCTATTCGATTTAGAGTCTTATTTATTTGTTTGTTTGTGTGAGTGCCTGTGGAGGTCAAAGGTGATATCAAGGATCATCCTGGATTGCTCTACCTCCTTTTTGCTCTGTCCTGGGGTTTCCCAGCCTTTGCCTTCTAGAGCCAGAATTACAGGCCCCTTCCACTTCTGCCTGGCATTTTTACGCGGGATCTGGGGATTTGAATTCAGGTCCTTTTGCTTGCAAGGCAAAGGCCTTAAACTCTGAGCCATTTGTCCATCTCTTCTCTCTCTCTCTCTCTCTCTCTCTCTCTCTCTCTCTCTCTCTCTCTCTCTCTCTCTCAGACAGGGCTCATGTGGCCCAGACTGACCTGAAATTTGCTATGTAGCTAAGGCTGGTCTTGAACTCCTGATCATCCTGCCTGTACCTCTCGAGCTCTGGACCACAGGCATGAAGCAGTGTGCCTGGTGTATGGTGCTGGGGACACAACCCAGGGCTTGGTGCATGCCAGGCCAGCGCTCCACCCTAGGATCTGCAGGATTCTAAACCCACCACTTCCTGGGTGTGAACTCCCCCCCCAGCCCGTCTCATGGGTGAGTGAGAAATGTGTCATCTCATGTATCAGCTCTCTGTGGCTTCAGAGATTGAAGCCAGACTTCCCACCCCAATTTGGAGGGATGGGTAGGGATTCTCCTGGAGGAAGTGCCCTGGGAGCCCACAGTGAGAGATGTCTTTAGACTGAGGATCTCTGTTCTTCCCGTGGACTGGGGTTCCCAAGCACTTGTGTCTCCTCCTGGTGGGATGGGGCTTTGTGTGTCTTTTGTGAAAAGTAAGCCTCCGTGTCTGGAGGGTGTTGAACTAGAAAGATAAGAACAGCTTCTAGCAGTTTGGGGCAGGCACAGCAAGGAGCCCACCCTGCAGTGGGACCCTCCAGACCCTTGCCTACTGTCCTGCAGGCTTCGGACCACTAACCTCTCCAGCGCAGTACGTCGTTGAAGACGTGTGGCTTGCCTGGTAGGCTTCACGCCGTGTTTCCTTGAAGTGTGTTCTTTCTGTGTCGGTGCCTACTTAATGGCAAGTGTGGCTCGTTAGCTGATCCTTGCCAGCTCTTTTCCCCAGGAAGAGCTGAGTTGAGACTGTGGACAGGGGAACGGAGTGACTAATATTAGGGTTCTTTCCTCCTGTGGCACGGCAGTGTGTGTGTGTGTGTGTGTGTGTATGTGTGTGTGTATGTGTGTGTATGTGTGTGTGTCTATGTGTTAGATATATTCCTTAATTGCACTCTACCTTTTCTTTCTTTCTTTCTTTCCTTCCTTCCTTCCTTCCTTCCTTCCTTCCTTCCTTCCTTCCTTCCTTCCTTCCTTCCTTCCTTCCTTCCTTCCTTCCTTCCTTCCTTCCTTTCTTTCTTTTAATTAGTTAATAAGAGCTGGGGAGATGGCTCAGGGCCTTTCCCTCCCAAGCAAAAAGACCTGAGTTCAGATCCCATGTAAAAATGCTGGGTAGAAATGGGGGCAGCCCGTAATTCTGACCCTGGAAGACAGAGCCTGGAAAACCCTAGAACAAAGCAATAAGGAGGTAGAGCAATCCGAAGTGATTCCTAGTGTCACCCTTGGGCCTCCACAGGAACACACCTCA
This sequence comes from Typhlomys cinereus, assembly GCA_023101885.1. Classification (NCBI taxonomy): domain Eukaryota; kingdom Metazoa; phylum Chordata; class Mammalia; order Rodentia; family Platacanthomyidae; genus Typhlomys; species Typhlomys cinereus. Next base: position 564,562 of record JALPQD010000741.1, on the reverse strand, counting down.
AGTATCCTCTTGTACACACTCTCTCTCTCTTTAGTAACAAGGGAGAGGGAGGGGCGATAAAGAGAGATTGAGAGGGAGAGAGAGATAATGGACAGGAGAGGGGAGAGAGAGAGAGAGAAAACAATGCATGAGTACCTAGTATAGGTGGAGGTCAGAGGACAGCTTTCAGAAGTCAATTCTCTCCTTCCACGTATGGGCTTCTGAGAATCAAACTCAAGTTGTTGGGTTTTCGAGCAGGTGCCTAACTTGTTGAGCTATCTTGCCAGCTCCCTTCTCCCCGTTTTTTTTAAGACCCCAAGCTCCAGGGATCCACCTATTTCTGACCCACTCCTCACTCCCAAACCCACTGTCTAGCTAGCTGAGGATGACCTTGACCTCAACCCTCTCCTCTTTCTGCCTCTCCCTTCCGAGTACTGAGGTGATCACTATGTCCAGTGCTGGGTGTGGCCCCTGGGGCGGTCAGATTCAGGTGTCAACTTGACGACTGAAGGCTTCGCTCTGGACACGTCTGTGAAGAATTGGTATTTAAGGCACGCCCTGAGCAGGCCTGCAGGAGCGTATCTAATTGACGAGGGAACCCAGCCTATGAGTGGGACATTCCCTGGGCAGGGGGGTAAGATGGAGATGGGCTGGCGCAGTACTTTGGCCTGTTGGCATGTGGGCGTTCTGGAAGGAGAGTTTGCCCCTCTGTCAGCTACTCCTGTAGACATGGTGTGAGGCAGTTCCCTTGGCTCCTGGTGGTGGTGTGAGCGCTCCTGCCGAGCTGGACAATGAACTGAGAATCATAAGCAAGAATAAAACTCTTTGGTCCCTGCGATTGGTTGGATTCTGTAGTCACACCAGCAACGTGAACAGCGGGTGCCGCAGCCCCTAAAGCTTTGCGCATGCTCAGCAAGTGTTCTTCCTACCCAGCTACATCCCCAGCCTGTCCTGCTGTTGCTTTGCACTGACCAGTTGAAAAGTGGTCCATCATCTCCGGTCTGATGGACATGGAAAGTGAGGTGGTCTGGATAGGGGAATGACTCGAGTCATGTCTCTCTAGCCTGGAAGTCTTCGGGACACATGCTCTTTAGGGACAGACAAGAGTAGCCAATCTGTTTCCTGCAGGCTTGGAGAGAGGGCTTCCTCCCGGGGCTTAGTGACTTCTAATCTCTCTCTTTCCTTTTAAAGTTTTTGTTTATTTACGTATGTGTGTGTGTGTGTGTGTGTGTGTGTGTGTGTGTGTGTGTGTGTGTATCAGAGGACACTTAAGACTTGAGTGTGTGTGTCTTTGGAGGCCCAAGGGTGACGTCATCTAGGATTGTCCTATTTCCTTATTGCTTTGCTGTGAGGTTTCCCAGTCTTTGCTTTTCAGGGTCAGAATTATAGTCCACAGCCAGTTCCGCTGGTTTTCTACATGGGATCTGGGATCTGAACTCAGGTCCTTTTGCTTGGGAGGCAAAGATTCCAACTCCTGAGCCATCGCCCCAGCTCTCCAACACATCTCCAAATCTGATGCTGCACCATGGGGACCGGTGCTCACAGAACATGTGCACTGTCTACATAGACAGTCCTGCCAACCTCCCACACCCTGAAGGGCTATAGGTCTTTCTTTCTGACCTCTCTGGGGTCCCCTGCTCTATTACTTGTTATCCCCTCAGACCTTCTCCTGAGCCTCATGGCTCCCCAAATTGCAAGCTTCACACAGCCCTTGGGTATGAACTCCCCTCTTAGTCCACGCTCTGTGGAGGACCCTCCCTCTATCTCTCAGTCCCCTTGAAGTCCTCACCTGTTTCCTGTTTGGATGAAGTCCTTTGGATCTCTCCACCTCCAGGGACCTTTTGGAAACTTGCCCTGTATTTTGGAGTAACATCTAGTGTTCTGTTCTCTCTCCCACTTAGTGAACCCCGGCCGTGTCTTCTTCCATCCAGAGCCTCAGCACCCCACAGGGCCCTGCCCATCATACGCCATAGCATTCAATAAAATACCCATTTTGCAAAATGTGTAGAGCTAAAGGAAATGACTCTATTTCTTTTTCCAGGAGTCAGAATGTGTAGCTTTCACCCTTCTGACACTCACAGGAGATGTTTTCAACACAGAGTGCCTTTCAGCACCCTCCGTAGCTCTGGGGATGACAAGGAACTAGCTTGAAAGACGAAGACAGCCTCCAAGACCAGCTGGTTTGCATTAAAGCAGTGTGGGGAGGTTTGGATCAGGCCAAGCTAGAGAATGAGGGATTTAACCCTTGAAGTAGGGATCACAGTGCGCGGGAGGGGAGTTCCTGCTAGCCTGAACTTCCCTAGTGAGACCCTGTTTTCCTTTCCCCTAAACAGCAACAGAAGCTCAGGGAATTTGTCTTTCCATGAGGAAGGAAGGAAGAGAGGGACAGAGCTTGTCTGAGGTTGCCATGCCAACTGGATTGATAGAGCTAAGAGTGACTTCCAGACCTCCCATGGCAAAGAGGTCACCACTTTCTTAGGTCTTTCTGATGGCTTGTGGAAATCAAGTTTCGTCATCAAACACTCCCCCCCCAATTATTATAGAGTGGATGAAACCTAGGGCCTTAGGTTTGTAAGGCAGGTGCTCTACCACTGAGCCACGCCCCAATCCTTCATGGAGAGATTCTAGCAGGTGCTCTACCATTGAGCTACGTGACATGCACAATCCATCACACGTATGTAACCATAAGTTCACTTAGGCTGGGGAGCATGGAGGTCAGCAGGACCAAGGATACCCCTGATTCCCTCAGCTGGCCTGTTCACACCACACATGTTCCCCATCTGGCAGCCCCCAGTTCTGTCTCCACTCTTGGTCAGACAGTGGCCCAGCCAGCGTAAGCAAACAGGAAGCAGACCCCCTAAAACCCTGCAAGACCTGCAGAAGTGACATCTGTCTAGGAAGGGTCTGAGCCTGGCTCCAAAGGTAGCAGTTGCAAGATGTCCCTCCTCCCTCCCCCAACCCCTGTCAGTTAATAAACCACCAACGCAGCGGGGCTGGGGAACAGGACTTGCCTCTGGCCAGTGGCTGACCAGTCACGAATTCAGAGGCCACAGAGCAGCTGAATCTATTGACTTCTGCGTATTTTCTCAGGAGCAGTTTGCAAACAGCATCTCGTCACACTGGACTATCTTCCACGGGCATATGGCCGCTCTGTGCCAGCAATTCAGTGTGTGTGTGTGTGTGTGTGTGTGTGTGTGTGTGTGTGTGTGACTATAAAGACCCAAGGATAACATCGGGAATCATTCTGGATTGCTTTACCTTTTTATTACTTTGCTCTGGGGTTTCCCAGGCTCTGTCTTCCAGGGTCAGAACTGTAGACTGCTACCATTTCCATACGGCATTTGTGCATGGGATCTGGGAACAAACTCAGGTCCTTTTGCTTGGGAGGCAAAGACTTTAACCCTTGAGCCATCTCCCCAGTCCTGAGACTGCAATTCTTTAGTTTTTTAAAACTAACTTTATTATTTTTTATTTATTTATCCATCCATCCATCCATCCATCCATTCATTCATTCATTCATTTGTTTAGCATGAGTGTATGAGTATGTATGTGTGTGAGAGAGAGAGACAGAGACAGAGAGAGAGGGAGAGAGACAAAGAAAGGGAGGACACAGTGTGTCCCTGTGGAAAACCAAGGGTGACTTCAGGATCATCCTGGGTTGCTTCTACCTCCTTATTGCTTTGCTCGGGGGTTTCCCGGCTCTGTCTTCCAGGATCAGAACTGCAAGCTGCTGCCATTTCTGCCCAGCATTTTTACTTGGAATCTAGGATCTGAACTTAGATCCTTTTGCGTGAGGCACAGGTCTTAACTCCTGAGCCATCTCTCCAGCCCTGTGACTACAATCTTGAAGGAGGGAAAGACTCACATCAGAGTCACCCATGCTACTGCATGACTGTCGGTTGGTCATGGGGACATCACACATAGTGAGTCCCATGCCAGGTCACAGAATGCTGTGATGCTGGGGGTTATGGGGCACCCCCAGGGAGTCAGGTTAAAAAATTAAACCCAGTGTCCTGATCTCTCAGGGTTGGAATAAAGCCAGTGCAGCCTGCCACCAAGCAAGTGGCCCCAGACAGTGCCATAGGTGCCTATGGATTTGGGGGCAGCACTGGTGGGGCATTTCATGTCAGAGGCTGACTTTGGTTTGTGTCGACTGGCTTTCATTTCTTCAGGGTCTCTGATTGAGTTCCCCCTTTTCAGAGAGCATCCCTGGCCCATTGTATATGAAGTTGAAGGCAGTGGTCACCTCCCCCTGGCCCCCTCCCTCCGTCTCCTGACTCTTTTTAAAGTGATTTAGTGTCACATGTTCTGCTATTTATAAGATCTTTCCTCTTCCCATTCCCCTCCCCTGGACACATGAACCTTCCTCTCCTTCCCTGCAAATCAGGACTTTGTTCTAAATACTGAGTTCAGCACTAAATTAGTGCTGGATGCATGCTTGGTTAGCCCCGGGCAGTCACGGGCATCTTGGTTTCTTGTGAGCATTTCTTGTGGGCAGTGTGGCTTAACTAGGGTACACTTTAGACCCTCAGAATAGGAGTGGGTTTTTTTTTTAATTAATTTATTTATTTGCTTGCTTGCTTGCTTTTTGAGACAAGGGTCTCATGAGGCAGACCCACCCACAAAATCCAGCCTCTACCTCTCCAGCACTAGGATTTCAGCCATGTATTATGGCTGACCTGTATGTGTGTGTGTGTGTGTGTGTGTGTGTGTGTGTGTGTGTGTGTGTGTGTGTACAAGAGGGTATTTAAGTGTGTGTGCCTATGGAGGCTCAGGGTGACATTGGAAATCAATGTCTACTTCCTTATTTCTTTGCTCTGGGGTTTCCCAGTTTCTTCTTCTGGGATCAGAGTTATAAGCTGCCCCTATTTCCACCTGGTATTTTTGCATGGGATCTTGTATTTGATATCAGGCCCTTTTGCTTTCAAGGCGAAGGAGCCCCGAGCCATCTCCCCAGTCCATTTTTTGTTTTTTTTTTAATTTTTACATTTTATTTGGTGTGTGTGTGTGTGGTGTGCATGTTTGAGTGTATGTGGGTTCACATGTGTGTGCCAGCATATGAGTACTTGGGTGTGGAAGTCAGAGGTCAGTGCCCCCCCTCAGTGGCTGTCTATCTGATGCTTTGGGATAGTTGTCTCCTTTAGAACTTGGAAGCTGCTGATTGGCTAAGCTGGCCAGCCAGTGAGCCCCCATGACCTTTCTTTGTGTCCCCGGAACTGGAATTACAATATATCATCACACTTAGCCTTTTCTTTTTTTTAAATGTGGCTGCTGGGACTTGAACTCAGGTCCTCACGCTTATACAGTAAACATTTTCCTCTCTCCACGCTTATACAGTAAACATTTTCCATCTCTCCTCCATACTGGGAATAGCTCTTTACTGAGACAGCAGCCTCTCTCCTGCTCACGCATGCTGGGTCTATCACTTTGGACTTTTCTGAGGTTAAAATCCAGTCCCATTCAGTTTCGGAGAGTTGGAGCAGGTCTGACGGCTGGTGATTGACATGGGCTGGCCACTTGAAGGCCGTGGGAAATTGGAATCCCACCGACTTTTCAATCCTGTCCCTAAAGTGCTCGTTGGGAGAAATGGCCAGAGAGCTTGAGAGCTGGACTTACCAAATAGGCTGGAAGTAGCCCATCTCTCCACCCACCCTCCACCTGAGCCAGGCAGGAAGCTGATTTATGATTAACCCCTACCATGTCTTAAATGCCATCTCTCGAGACTACAAATATTAACAGAGAGAGAGAGAGAGAAGAGAGAGAGAGAATGACCAGTTGACTGTTGACTCTATCCAGGGCCAAATCTGCATGATTCAGCTTCTTTGAAAAAAAATCTCATCTCAACAAAAACTTCCTTAACATTTTAATTTGTTGATCGCAAGGGACGGCTGCCAAATATTAGCTCGGCTTTTTCCACTGCCTCCCGCTCGGCGCTCGCCTTATTTGGCGTATTTCAGCCAACTGGAAGGAGGTCACTCCCAATTTTTTTCCTCCCAAATAACTGTATTTATGACTGTCGAGTATTGGCGGGTTTGATCCAGCTGTCATCAGAACATTCGGAAATAGCGTTCTGAGGGCCAGACGGCTGATTTAATCATCTAATACCGACAAGCCTGCTGACTCCGTAACTTGTTGAGTGAGTGCTTTCTTCTCACTGAACCACTGACCTTTTTCTCTTTTTATTTCCTTTTTCCCAGCCATTTCCTTTTCTTTTTGAAAATTCATTAATTCATTAGTGAATCAGATGAACGAGTTTGTATGTGCGCGTGGAGGTCAGAGGATGCTTTCAGGAGTCGATTCTTTCCTTCCGTCATGTGGGTTCTTGGGAATTGAACTCAGGTTGGCATGGCGAGTGCCACTGAGCTATCTCGCTGACCCCTATCAATCCCATATTGGCTTTGCTACCTGGGGGAGGATGATCTTGAACTTTGGATTGTCCCCCTAGGGCTTTGTGCATGCTAGGCAAGCACCCTACCCCCTGGGCCACATCCCTGTTAAAGTTTATGGGCAATGTGTCATAGGTGCGACAGGATTGCTAGTTATTTATTTGATGTTTTGGGACAGGGTCTTACTACAAACCCCAGATGATCTCTACTCATGGTATCAACTAGACAAGTTCCAAACTTGAGTCAGTTTCCCTGCTTCTTATTCCCTAGTGTGGGGATCAGAGGCATGTGTCCCCATGTTGTGTGTGCAAGGTCTGCTCTAGGAACAGATTCTCCTCCATCCAGACAGCATTGCCGTCCACATTCTGTAAGATAGTAAAATTTTTTTTCATTAAAAGTATCAAACATGTACAGTATGACAATGGTGAACCCCATGTGCTGTCTCCTACTTTATCAGTTATCAGCCATGGCCAGTTTTGCTGCATCCCTCCCACACTCCAGTTTGGAAAACTGCATCATATTATTTTATCTATATTTTGATATGTATTTTTTATTACTGTCATGTGGGTATGGAGCCAAGGCCTTGAACATATTAGCACTTATCGCTGAGCCACGCCCCAGCCCCTCACTGGGGAATGCTAGGCAGATGCTCTACCACTGAGCCACGCCCCCAGCCCCTCACTGGGAGATCCTGGGCAGGTGCTTTACCACTGAGCCACGCCCACAGCCCCTCACTGGGAGATCCTGGGCAGGTGCTTTACCACTGAGTCACGCCCACAGCCCCTCACTGGGAGATCCTGGGCAGGTGCTCTACCACTGAGCCACACCACCAGCCCCTCACTGGGGGATCCTGGGCAGGTGCTCTACCACTGAGCCACACCTCCAGCCCCTTACTGGGGGATTCTAGGCAGGTGCTGTAGTATTTAGCCTTAGCCCCAGTCTTCAGTGTGTATCTAAGTGATGTCCTTTGAAAACCCTTGATATCATTATCAAACATATCTGGACCCCAATGACCTGAGCAGCCTTGGTTTCTCTGTAAATCCGAGGAGTTCCATTGCTTCTTCTGCCTTGGGGCAGTTTGTGTCTTAAACTGGATGATGTCCTGGTTGACATTGGCTCTTGACTAATCACAGACTTTGTATAGGGAGGTAAATGGACAGGTCATGGTGTCTATCAATCTACTCTTGCTGGCTGTTATACTTGGAACCTTTTCTTTGACCATTAACTACTTTGGTCATCATTTATTTATGACTGAGACAGGGTGTTATGTAGCTCAGGCTGGCCTCGAAGTTTCTGTTGTAGCCGAGGATGACCTTGAACTTTTTGTTCTCCCAGCTCTTGAGTGCTGGTAAACAAGTCTGTACCACATACCTGGTTTACGTGGCGCTGTGGAATCAACCCCCTGGCTGTTGGCTTGCCATCGAGCTCCATTGGCAGCCCACCATTGGCTATTACCATGGTCTCCTGCATGTGCGTCTCGTGCACTGAAGCCTTTGGGACCCATATCTGAGAAACTGAAATCATCAGTTCTCTAAAGAATGGAATCTTGATCTCTCTTCAAGAGTCAGTCACCAGGTGTGGGGTTTTCTGACCCTCGCCACCCTACTCTTTTGGAACTCAAATACAGGCATTTGAGTTCCCCGTACTGCAGGGGGTGCAGCTCTGATTCCAGGAGATCTAGGGCAGGTGGAGAACCGGTGGCTCTGGCTGTTGAGACTGGGTGGGGCAGAGAATGAGTCCAAACCAGTCCTGAGCTGGTACTCATGTGTTACCGCTGGACCTTGAAGCCTGTCTGAGGGTTTTCACATGCCTGGGCTGGCTGGTGTCTGGTGTCAATCACTGCTAATCCCACCACTGAAGCAGCAGCCACTGCCCAGATCAGGGTCCATTTCCTTGGGATGTTTCCTTTGACTCAGTGTACGCTGGCTCTTCAAAGAGTCGGCCTCTTGAGATCTCCAGGGAATATTTACATATTACTCATGGTCCGGCTGTGTCTCCTTGGTTTTGGGGTACATGATGTGGGAGAGTCAGGAAAAGATGGGTTTTTTTTTGTGCGTGGATGTGTGTGTGTGTGTGTGTGTACAAGTGTGCAAACAGAGAGCACTGGAGTGTGTTGTGTCTGTGGAGGCCCAAGGATGATATCAGGAATCATCCTGGATTGCTCTGTGATTTTCTGGACTGTTCCTGAAGTGCAGACTACCATATTCAGGCATTTTTATGTGGAATCTGGGAATCAAATTCAGGTCCTTTTGCTTAGGAGGCAAAGGCTTTATCCCTGAGCATCTCATCTGGCTGAAAGATATTTTATTTTCACTTACACGTATGCGGTGTATGTGTGTGTGTGTGTTTATGTATGTATGTACACGAGTGCACATGAATGTGTGTCCCTGTGGAGGCCCAAGGGTGCTCTCAGGAATCATGCATCCTCTCTCTTCCACTTGCTTTTGTGAGCTTGGTTCTCATTAAACCCAGAGCGCGCCATTTGGGCTAGTCTGGCTCGCATGCTCTGGGGATCCCCAGGCTCTGTGTTCCAGGATAGGAACGACACATGGGCTCCTACACCCCCGGGCATTTTTCTATGGATCTTGTGATCCCAGCTCAGGCCCTTTTGCTCGTGAAGTAGGCACTTCAAGCACTGAGCCGCCTCCCGGCCCCTCCACCTTGTTCTTTAGCATACGCTCCCTCACTTTATTTACCTGTAATTCTCTGACTGGTCAGCAAGCCCCCTCGACCCTCCTGTCTCTGCCCTCCGGTGCGGGGATTACTAGCATACCAAGTGTGTGACAGGTTTCTTGGGGTTCAACTCAGCACCTCATGTTTGAGCAGCAAGCATGCTTACCCACCCCTTCTCCCCCAACCCCACATTTTAGGAAGTGTTGCTGTGCTGAAGATGGAGGTGTGCTCTGCCCAGTTTTCCTGCTCACAAGAGCAGGCCCGGGCGGAATGACTCTGTTGCCCTTTCCAGCCTACAACTGCCCTTCGGCTGGGCACGGCGCCTGTGCAATTTGATCCATCCACTGGGCCCCACGCAAGCCCAGAAGGTTCCGGGAGAGGCTGGAGCTCTCAGCTCAGCAGCCTTAGGACCTCACCAGCCCACTTCCCTCCCTCTCCCTAGCCTGTGGAAGGCCCCGGCCCCCTCTGCCTGAGCAGCCACCATGACCTGGTTTAGTCCAAACTGAATCCACTGGAGCAATCCATCCTGAAGTCCCCCTGGCACCAGACTAGAGGTCAGAAGTGTCATGTCAGTTTCTTCGGGATGGCAAGCCCTCCGTGTGCTTGGGACATCACACCCGACATTTAGGCTCAGGAGACAGGAGGACCTGTTGGTTCATTTATCTGCGAAATTTGGATCCGCACAGATCATTTTCTTATTCAGTTGGAGTAATTTCCTTTGACTTATTTCCTGTTTCATGGGGCCCAGGATGGAACCCAACAGCCTCTCACCTTCTAGGCCGGGGGTCTGCCTCCCAGCACTTGATTTATTTTTCTCTCTGGGAGATATCATAGATACGCCCAAGAGGTGTGTGTGGGCGCGTGACTTTGAGCTCAGGCACAGCAGCCTCACTGTTTGTGTCACTCAGAGGTGGCCTCACTCTGATTTCCCTATCCTGAACCCAGCTTCATCCCGAAAGAAATCCTTCCTGCTGTGTCTTATTTGATCCGTGCACACTTTGTTGTTTTTCTCAAATAGGACTAGAAAAGAAAAGAAAAGAAAAGAAAAGAAAAGAAAAGAAAAGAAAAGAAAAGAAAAGAAAAGAAAAGAAAAGAAAAGCATACTCAATGTCATGGTCACTCCCCAAATTCAAAGCAGCTCATTCTCCCTCCCTGCCCCCCTCCCTCCCTCTCTTTTCCTCCCTCCCCCTTTCCTCCCTCCCCCTTTCCTTCCTTCCTTCCTTCCTTCCTTCCTTCCTTCCTTCCTTCCTTCCTTCCTCCCTTCTTCCCTCCCTTCTTCCTTCCCTCCCTCCCTTCCTCCTTTTCTTCTTCCCTCCTTCTCTTCCTCCTCTTTCTTTTTTTCCCTTCCTTCCTCCCTTTCTCTATCTCGTCTTTCCAGTTCTGGTTACTCACCAGCTAGACAAACACTGTACTGTTGAGCTATATCCCAGCCTTCTGTCTCTCTGAGAGAGAGAGAGAGAGAGAGAGAGAGAGAGAGAGAGAGAGAGAGAGAGAGAGAGAGAGAGAGAGAGAGAGAGAGAAAGGAGTTTTCTCATGTTTTAGTATCAGCATGTGAACACTTTTGAAATCCTCTGTAGAGTCCCCATGCTTGGCCCAATCTATCAGAAAGCGCGTCGGCAATCTCAGAGGCTGTGCTGAGGCCTTTTATCCTGTGAGAGGCTGGGGAGGGGATTCGCCCCTGCGTGTGGCCAGCACCCCCACCTCTCAGCCCAGGGCCTAAGTGGGAGGCCAGGTGCACAAAGGCCTGTGTGTTCAGCCACAGATGCCCATGGCATTTGCTCTGGTCACACACTGGAGATTCTCATTTGCCCAGTAGCCGAAACAACTGTTTTTATTCTTTTTAGTGCGCATTTATGCACATGACCTTTGCAGAGCATATTTCTAGACACCATGGAGTCCCTGATGCCCATGAGACCAGCTGCGCCCACACAGATCTGCAACGTTCATTCTTGATCTCTCTCTCTCTCTCTCTCTCTCTGGGTCTGGATGCCCTGGCTGGACTGCCCCTTTAAGGCCACTTAGCAGAGTTAACTAGTGTAGGTGGGTGTGTGCTTCGCATGTGACAGAGGAGGCTATTGAGGGACAGTCCATGCCCTAGGCACCACTTCCAGGGGTCCTGGGGTCTCCTCATACATGGCGCCTGCAGCCAAGTGTGAGCACAGATGCGGGGGGCTACATGCTGTTCCAGCAGCTCTGATGGGAAGGTCATTGGCTCCTTCAGAAAGCACATAGTGTGTGTGAACAGTGTGTGCATGGATGGACGGGTGTGTCTGCAGTGTCTGGGTGTATGTGTGTGTGCAGATATATTTGCAGTGTCTATGTGTGTATGTGTGTGTGAAGGTGGGTGGATGGGTGGATGGGTGGATGTGCAGTATATGTTTGTGTGTGTAGGTATACCTGTAACTTATATGTGCATGGGTGGGTAGGTGTACATGCAGTGTGTGTTTATGTATGTGTATGAATGGATAGGTGTACATGCAGTGTCTATGGAGGAGTGTACATGCAGTGTGTGTGTGGATGGTGTACATGCAATAGCGTGTGTGTCTCGGTAAGTGGGTGTACGTGCAGCATGTATGTGTGGATGGGTGTATGTGTAATGTCTGTGTGGGTATATGGGTAAATATGTATGGGATGAGTGTTCATGCATGTGTATGTATGTGTGTGTTTTGGGGCATAAATGGGTATGCAATAGTGTGCGTCTGTGTATGGATGTATGGGCTATGTCAGTGTCTGTATATGTGTGTGGGCAGATGTGCATGTAATACCTATGTGAATGTCTGTAAGGATGTCTGAGTGTACAAGCAGTAGTGTGTGTGTCTCTGACAGAGAGAGAGAGAGAGAGAGAGAGAGAGAGAGAGAGAGAATCTGTCTTGTTTTATTATTATTTTTGACTAACCCCAGGTGACCTTGAACTTGCTTATAGCCAATGGATGACCATGAACTTCCAACTCTTCTGTCTCTACCTCCCCAGTACTGAGCTTACAGGCGTTCACCACCCTGCCCTCAATAGTCAGTGTACCCCCAATTTTTCCGTCCTTAGACGGGGTCTCATGTAGCCCAGACTGGCTTCAAACTCAATATGGAATATAGAATGACCCTGAACCTTGCCTCCACCTCTGGACTTAGAAGCCTGGAATATCACAGCTGGTTCTGCAGAGCTGGGGGTATAACCCAAGGTTTCTGCATGCCAGATAAGTGCTCTACCCACTAAAACGTGTCCCCAATGTTTTGATTTGTTTTGTTTTTGGACAAAGCCTTTCACCCATCTGGAGCGCCAGTGAACCCAGGGACCCAAGTGTGTCCTCAGAGCTAGGATTACACATTTGGGCCATCGCTCCTGGTACTCCCCCCTTTTCTATTTTCATGTGTATGCAGGATGAGTGTACATGTGTGTGTTTGTGTGCACGCACATGTGTGTGGGTCTCAAATTGCTATTAGTAATCATTCTCCATCACTCTTCCACTTTGTTGTGTGTCTGGGTCTCTAATCAGTCCCAGAGCTCGCCAGTCAGCCTAGTTTGGCTAGCCTGGCTTGGTCTGGGGATTCACAGGCTCTGCCTTCCAGGGTAGAACGGCAGGTGAGTCACTATAACCACATGGTATTTTTATGTGAGATCTGGTGATCTGAACTCGGGGTCCTCAACTTGCTTGGTGTGCTTCTCCCAGGCCTGTAGGGCTAATAGTTTCTAAGGATGGTGTGTAAGAGCCAGAAGCCAAGGAAGGTTCTGGGGATGAGGGCTGACGACTAACCTGTCCTCAGAGGTCCTCCTCTTCAGGCGATTCAGGAGCAGACGGTGCTTATTTCTGCTTGCCTCTGAGAGGCCTTGGGGTGGCGGGTGACCTTGGCATCTACCCAGGGAGAAAGTGGCAGAATGCTTGTTGAATATTCCCCAGGCAAAGGCTTCCCTGCCCCCTGCCTCCTTACTTGAATCCAGAACTTACTGATTGACTGTAGACTGGCCAGCGAGCTCGTGGGAGCCACTTATCTCTGACCTCCCGGGGGAAAGTGTCCACCCACATCTGCCTCTCACACAGGTGGCTGGGGATCTAAACTCCATTCTCCACAGTTGTGAGGCAGGCATCTCACTGCAGGACCCCTTCCCATAATTCTTAATCTTAGGTGTTGATGGGAGGATTCAGTGGGTAAAAGGGGCTGGCTCGCACACCTGGTCACTTGAATTCAGTCCCCACAAATCCACATGGCAGAAGGAAAGAACTGACCTCTGAAGATTGTTCTCTGACTGCCAGTGGGCACCGGCATGCATGTGGGCTCTCTGTCTCTTTGTCTCCTAAACAAATAAGTAGTACATCAGATAATGAGGGTAAGAATCCTAATCTAAAAGGACGGTGCTGGGGGTGCCTAGGGCTGTTTCTTGGGGACTCTTGGGCATATTCCTGATGTCTTGATGTGGACAGCAAGGGGGAACCTTGCCCAAAGTGGCAGAGCTACTTCCTCAAGTTCTTTCCACTTCTTGGTGGTACAGGTTTCACTTTTCTCCTCCTGAAGGTCAGTTAAAGCGAGGAGAGTGGTGTGGAGTTCTGCTTTCTTCATTTTTTTTTCTTTTTTTTTTTTATTAAAAATTTAATTATACATTTAAAAATTTTTTTACCAGTTCCCTCCCTCCCCCCTCCTCCCCCCGAACCCCCTCTTCCCCCTCCCCATCCCCCAGTGCCTCCCCCCCAATTCCCAGAGAGTCCTTTATTGTGCTTTCTTCATTTTAAAGGTTTTTTTTTTTTTTTTTAATTTTCTGGGGTGCCAGGAATGAAGCCATGGGCCTTGTCCATGCTGGAGTTCTGCTTTTTTGAAATTGGCAGGATGGTACTTTTAGAGGAGCTGCTTAGGAAGTCCCTCAATAAGAAGCTGTGACCAAAAAAAAAAGTAGGGCCTGTGCTTTAACATCAACTTTATAATAACTTCTGGAGCTGAGGTCCGGGGTCCTGCTAGTGGGCGGGGCCTGGTGCTGCTGGGTGGCTATAGGCTGTCAAAGCTGCAGTGGGTGGGCCTGGAACTGCTGGGTGGTGCTGGGCAGTCAAGGCTGTGGTGGGCGGGGCCTGGTGTTGCTGGGTGGTGATGGGCAATCAGTAGGCAGGGCCCGTGGCTGTTTGAGACCTGCAGCAAGTTGGTCTCTGCACCTCTTTCTTTAATGCATTTTAGAGATATTTTCTGTTCAGTCACCTGTAGTTTGCCAGTTTGGCTAGTCTGATAGTCTGATGACCTTGAACCTTTGATCTTCCTGCCTCCTTCCCCAAGTGCTCGGTGGCCAGGTGTGGGCCAGCATGGGCCAGCATGGGCTACAGGAGACTGGGTCTCCAAACAAACAATCCAAACCAAACCAGCAAACATAAGGAAACATTAAACTTTGATCAAGTTGCATGTTGGGTATGAAAGAATTTGTAAGGTTCTGCTCTCAAAACACTTTATTTGGAGAAACAGCAGTGCATAGTAGTCCAAAGTATGTTGTGTGTGTGTGCATGTGCCTCTGCATGTGTGTATGTGTGTGCATGCATTTATGTGCACACATTGTATGTGCATGTATGTGTATGATGTCTGTGGCTACCTTCAACATTTTAAGACTTTTTTTCTGGCTGCTGTGTGCAGTAATACACTTGGTGGGTGTCATGGTTTTATTTATTTATTTGTTGTGGTTGTAGGACTTGAGTCCAGGGTCTTATATGTTCTCTACCACCGACCCATATCCCTGGCCCCCGGCGGCCTGTTATGTTTACACTCAGGCACCTTAGGCCCATCTCAGTGGCCCTAAGCCTGTTATTTTAAATACTAAAAGGCAGGAGAAGCGCTTAGGTTTCTGTGCACTTAGGAAACATAATCGCCTGGTTGTGGATGTTGCTGTGATAGAGGCAGAGAGAGCGCTTGCCTAGTGCATGGTCCTGAGGCCCTTGGTTAAGATCCCGGCCCTGGGGAGGGAAAAAGAAAACAACTCCCTAAACTCAAAATGTTTCAAATCAAAATAGTTAACCATTCTGGAAATCTCTCTGCCCCACACTACCAAACATTCCCAGTGTGGCCTGGAGGGACCTGTCATCCCAGCCCTGGGGAGGCCGAGACTAGAGAAGCTTCAGTTCAAGGCCAACCTGGGCTGCAACAGGGAACAATCCACGGCTCAAAAAAAGCTTTGAGCTACACAGTCTCCTCGGGGGCAGGCTTTCTAATGGAAGATGCTGCTTCGGTTCACATGGGAGTGTTAGTGAACTCCCCAGAGAAAAAGACTGGGGGCTGGGAGGATTTGGGTGCATCGAGGAATGGCTGCAGTGAGGAGACCTGGGGAAACCTCGGTTTCCTCTTCATTACCCAGTTTGCAGATATTCTAGAAGAAAAGCCCAATGTATGTTCATTGTCCACTGGCCAGGAGCCTGGGCTGGGTTCTCTCTCTCTCTCTCTCTCTCTCTCTCTCTCTCTCTCTCTCTCCTTAATTGCACTGGATTCCTGCCTGCTGGGTGGGTGTGCCTGTACATTCCTGACATGCCAGTGATGGGGGATGATCCGGCAGGCCCCTGGTGGGGGCATAATATCCCTCTGCTTACTGGGTGCATCTCCTGAGGAAACCCGAGCTTACTGCGCCCCTTTCAAGCCATCCTCACGACTGCCCCATCAGAGCTGTGCGCGCGCCTGCGTGAGTGTGTGTGTGTGAAAAATCGCCCTAAGACAACACTCTACTCTGGCAAGCATCCTTGGAGCTAGAGGATTCCCTTCCCCTCCCCCACCCCCCAGTAGCCAAGGGGGCAAGATGCCAGCAGTGAAGGAGGAAAATAGATTTATGGCCTGTCCCCCATGTGCCAGGCACTGCCAGGGAACTCCTCAGGATCCCTGGATTCCCGAGTTGTGTGTGGGGTGGCGCGGGGGCTGGGCAGCAGCACGTTTTTTGTTGTTTTTTTTTTTAGATGGAGTTGCTGACCCCAAGCAGGTCAGGGACATGGGCCTGGCCCTGTCCCCTGCTGACCTTGAGTCCTGTGTCTCCAGCCCAATGCCACGGGGGACAGAGACAGGAACTGTCCAGAGGCCCGAAGTCAAAACACAGAGAGTTGTGATGGAGGTCATGTGGCTGATACAGCTCGAAACAGTTTGAAACAGTCTTACCTAAAATGACAGGGTTTGATAGTGGGGCGTCTGGGAGCACTGAACTCCCACTTGTGGCAGGGCCAGAGGCCCCAGGGCCCCCAGACAAATACTGCCTTTCATAGATCTATTGATAGACGCTAGACCGCCTCCACCTTAGAGCCCACTGGGCTGGCGGCAGCTGAACTGTTTTAATTTTTGACATTCCAATTGATGAAAGGAACAGACTGTAGAGGAGCTTTGAGGTTAATCGGGACCCTCGTTCCTTTCATTGTGATGTGAGGGATCAAACCCAGGGTCTCACACACACTCTCAGCTGATCCTCTACCACCAGGCTATACCCCAACTCCAGATCCTGGTTTCTGGAGGAACAGAGCAGCGATCCACACCCAGACCTTGCAGATTACAGAGTTCAAGATATTTTCCAGTGTTGTCTCGACTTTCCTAGAGGTGAATCTTCAAGATATGGTTGGTGTTGGGCTGGGGACATCGCTTAGGGTTTAAAGCCTTTGCTTAAGAAGCAAAAGTACCTGAGTTCAAATTCCCAGATATCCATAAAAAATGTGAATATGGAGGAAGCCTGTAATTCTGGTCCTGGAAACAGAACTGGATATCCCAGAGCAAAGCAATAAGGAAGGAGATGGAGCAATCCAGGATGATTCCCGATGTCACCCTTGGACCTCCATAGACACACGTACTGAAGTGCCCTCTTGTACACACACACCCACACACATACACACCCGTCTCTCTCAAGGATTAGGAGATTTCTGTCTGCTTAGAATCAGACAGTGAGTTCTCTTATTGCAAACTCTGGACTGTCATAACTCCATGTCTTGTTGTTCTAATGTATTTTTATCACACTGCCCTGTAATGAGCCCAAACACGGAAGGGCAGGGTGGGAAGGGTGGAAGCCACCCCCTCTCCCACCTCCTCAGCCAGTCTGGGGTTCAACCTGCTATTTTGGGTCTGGTTTCTGTTTACTGTGTCTACCTTCTAGAGAAAGGACACCTGGGCTGCTGACTGCCAAGGATCTGAGGAGGGAGGTGGGAGGGCAGACCTCTTTATGCCCCAGGTACATATCCGCATGCTTTAGGGTACAACTTTCTGCCTCTTTTTTTTTTTTAAATGGAGCTGAAAACTGAATTCAGAAGACTGAACCTGAGCTATATTCCCAGCCCTCACTGGGGGATTCTAGGCAGGGGCTCTACACTGAGCCACGCCCCCAGCCCCTCACTGGGGGATTCTAGGCAGGTGCTCTACCACTGAGCCACGCCCCCAGCCCCTCACTGGGGGATTCTAGGCAGGTGCTCTACCTCCATCCCATACTCTCTGACTTTGTAGATTTCCTTTATTCCATGTATATTTTTCATGTTCCTAATAAAAGAAACATACCAGTCTATTTGCTTATTTTCTTCCAAAACAGAAGAAATGACTTCATCCTTGACTTTATTTACTTTGTTTTGAGGCGGTGTCCAATTCTGTAGCACAGGCTATCTCTGAACTCATAACAGTTCTGTTCCTACAGTCTCCTGAGGGCAAGAGTCCGGGCTTGAGTCCCTCCCCAATTCCAGCTTGTCTTGATTTTTGTTAAAGTAAGAAATTAAGATCCTCAAAAGAACACAGCAAAAGAAACAAAAACCATCACTAGCCCTATTGTGTTCTTAAGATGTTTCTCGTCTCAGAGGTATCGCACATATGGGGTTACTTTTGTATGGTTCTCTGGTTGTATGGTCCCCCAACCTAGAGTTTGCCGTACTATTAAAAACATCTTCCAATGTTAATTCAAAATAATTAAACAGTGGACTGTGGAGATGACTCCACAGGTGCAGCAGTTGATACACAGACATGGAGACCTGAGTCTGAATCCTTGGAACCCAAGTAAGAGCTGAACATGTACATCTTCCAGGAGATAGGAGGCAGGGGCAGGCAAATCCCTGGAAACCTGTGGACCAGCTAGCTTGGTATACACAGGAAAATAAGAGACCCTGCTTCAAGCATAGGAGACAGCAAGGACCTCCACCGAAGATTCACCAAGGAGCACATTCACACTCATACTGCCACACACAAACATGCACATGCAATACACTCGCCTACACACAAAAGTGAAAATAAAAAAATCCTCCCAACATTAGTTAAAAAACAAGCTGTCTCTCTCTTTTTAAAATATATTGAGAGAAAGAGAAAAGCACACGCATGCATGTCATGGTGCACAGGTGGAGGTCAGAGAACAACTTTAGAAAGTCACTTCTCTCCTTCCACCATGTGGGCTTCCAGGAACTGAACACAGACCTCTAGGTTTGCAGGCACACTCCTTACCCAGACCCAAACATATACATTATGTCTTGATAGTACGTGTCCCATGGGTCTTCACTGGGTGCGCTCCTTGTATTAGTGCATCTCTTTGGTTACTGTCCTCACATCCCCTTCCACCAGTGTTTTAAGTGTCTCTTTCCTTGGGTTGACTCTCTGCAGCAAGCAAGTGAATGGGGAAGCGTACATTTATTATTATCATCATTATCATTATTATTATTATTTTTAATTTTAATTTTTATTCTTATTTCGAGTGTGCATGGGCGTGTGTGTGTGTGTGTGTGTGTGTGTGTGTGTGTGTGTGTATCAGTGTATCAGAAGGCACTATGTGTCCCTGAGGAGGGCCAAGGGTGACTTTAGGAATCATCCTGGACTGCTTCTACCTCCTTTTTGCTTTGCTCTGAGATTGCCCAGGCTCCACTTTCCAGGTGGGAAGTGCAGGTCACTATCATTTCCGCCTGGCATTTTTATGTGGGACATGGGATCCGAACTCGGGACCCTCTGAGTTCGGCAGAGTTAAGACAGTCTTAACCTCTGAGCCATCTCTCCAAACCAAGGGGAACATACATTTTTAAGACTTTGGGGAAACATGATGACCTCACCTTCCCACACTAATTTCCTTGTATTACTTATTTTTGAGGAAGTAACCTAGTCTCCTAGTTACAAAAAAGACTGGAAGAAGCTTCCTGTCTGCCTGTGTCCCCGTCTGTCATGCTGAGGATTTGTCCCTCCCTCACACTGTTAGGTTTCCTTCGCAGACACAAGGGCAGATTCCAGTATCACTTCTGCTTTGTTGCTTTCCTGGCAGCGGCGGACATTTCTGGGCCTTGTTTTCTGTGCTCTGCAAATTAACGGGATTTTTTATTTGTTCGTTTTGTTTTTTGATTCGCTCATTCCAAATTTAAACTCCATTCACCTTTCATGTACCATGTGCATGTGTGTGTACCTGTGTGTGCAGGGCAGGGGACAGCCTCAGATACTGTTCCTCAGGAGTCACCCACCTGATTGATTGATTGATTGATTGATTGATTGATTGCAGGCAGGAGCGAGCGCCTGTGAAGGCTCATCCTGGATTGCTCGCCCTCCTCATTGCTTTGCTCTTGCGCTTCCTGGGTCAGACTTGCAGGCGGCTGCCATATCTGCCTGGCATTTTTACGTGGACTCTGGGGATGTGAACTCTGGTCCTCTTGCTTTAATCCTTCAACTCTGCCTGGCTTTTTACATGTGTTCCCCTCGAATTGCAAGTCCTCACGCTTGCGAGCCACTTTACCCACTGAGGCAGCCATCTCCCCAGCCCACAGCCTCAGGCAACCGTGTTTATAGGGGTTCCCCACACTTTTGTAGTCAATGCCCTTTCGAAGCACTGTGGTGCATGCTCTGGAGGGCAGCGGTGGTAGTGGCGGTGCAGGTGTTTGTACATGATCTGTCCTTGCGGGCCCCCCATGACAGGCACACTGAGGGGAGGGAGTCAGAGAAGAACTGGGGCTCAGTGGGTAGGGTGCTTGCAGAGCATGCATGAAGCCCCAGGTTCCAACCCCAGGGCCTATACCCAGTGTGAAGGTGCCACAGAGCCTGCATCTAATTCCTGCACCCGGGACGTTTGGCCTCTACCAACCAGGAGTTCCAAGCCATCTTCTGCTACCTAAGCAATCAGAGGCCGTCTGGGATTCGTTTACATGACACCCTGGCTCCAAATAACAAGGAGAACAAATGAATGAATAGATGAGTGAATGCAGACTGAAGTCCTGCCTCCCTCTTCTTCCATTAACCAGAAAGAAGCCACCTCTTTGAGAAATGGACAGTGACTTTGGCTTTGCCTCCGAGAAGTCGAGGAGTGGTTTTAGCCACTGACCCCAGGTCCTCAGCTTCTCTGGGTGGGTTTGGAAGTGACCGTTTTGACAGTGAAAAGCTTACGGAACCCTAAGCATTGCCACCAAGGATTTTTTGGGGGCACCTAGGTGGGTTCTAACAGGGAAGGAAGGATTGTAACCACAGTCTCCGCTGCTATTCAACCCGCAATGACTCAGCCTGCTGTTGCCAACACTGTGGCTCTGCCAGTGGCTGGGAGAGTTGGCCAGTACTTGGGGGGCCTGGGAAGCCCCCCTTAATATAGTTTTTGTTGTGAGCTATGCTTTTTAGGACACACAACACATATATACACAGACCGTGTCCTTTTCAATATCACTTGATAAAAAAATTATAGGCAAAATTAAAAGATAAAGGGGGTGTGGAGCTGGGGAGTCGACTCAGGTATCGCAACCTTTGTCTCCCAAGCAAAAGACCTGAGTAACACAGGAGAAAATGCCAGGAGGATATGGCAGAGGCCTGTAATTCCAGCCTCAAAGGCGGAGCCTGGGACACCTCAGAGCAAAACAGTAAGGAGACAGAGCATTCCAGGATGATTCCCCATGTCACCCTTGGGTCTCCATAGGAGCGTATACACACACACACACACACACACACACACACACACACACACAGAGGCGGAAGGACGATGGACAGACGGACGATGGACAGAATGGGTTCCATGTCCAGCACATAGAAGCGGGGTGTGCTGGATGATGGGCGGCTGTAGTCCCAGCCCATGTAAGATGGAGGCAGGAGGATCAGGAGTCCAAAGTCATCTTTGACCACAGAGTGAGTTGAAGGACAGGTCTGCGTTTTAGGAGGTCTTGTGGAGATGGAGACGAGATGAAAGCCAGAGGAGAGCCGGCAGGCCCTGGAAGCGTCTTAAGCAAGAGGCGCTCTTTTCTTGCAGAATTCTGCTGAGGGAGGAGGCCGCAGGCTTGCCTGGAGTTGCCCTGCCCACAGCCATGTAAACCAGCAGACTTGAGGATCTGAACTCTGAGCTTCAAAGGGGTTTTCAAACTGCTCATGGTGTGTGTATGTGTGGGGGGACACAAGCGTCTGCCTGCAGCTACCCCAAGCCTTTGAACTGAGCTCCTGGAGTCTTCCCTTAGGCTGTCCCCGCAGGGTGGGGCAGCAGGAATGCCTCTGGGTGACCTTCACCCCTGCCTTCTCCCCTGTGTGTCCCTCAGGGGACTGTGACAGAAGAGTGCTTGTCATCTCGGTCAGAAGATGAGCCTTATGCAAACACCTTCTATGCAGAAAATGTGGAGCTGAGGTAGGGCGCTTATTCCTAGTTTCTCTCCTCTCCTCTCCTCTCCTCTCCTCTCCTCTCCTCTCCTCTCCTCTCCTCTCCTCTCCTCTCCTCTCCTCTCCTCTCCTCTCCTCTCCTCTCCTCTCCTCTCCTCTCCTCTCCTCTCCTCTCCTCTCCTCTCCTTTGCTCTTCTCTTTTCTCTCTCTCTTACTTGTTTTCTCTTCCCCTCCCTCTCTCTGTTCCTTCCTCCTTTTCTCCCTCTCTCCCCTTCTCTCTTTCTTTCTCTTCCTCTCTTTCCCTCTTTCCTTCCTCCTCTCTCTCTATCTCTCTCTTTTCTTCCCCCTCCTCCCTTTCTTCTATTCTTTCCCCCTTTCTTTCTTTCTAATGGGACAGAGTCTCATGTAGCCCACAGTGGCCTCAAACTTGCTGTTCAGCTGAGGATGACTTTGAACTTCTGATTCTCCTACCTCTGCGTTCTGAGTTCTGGAATGACCAGCATGTGTCACTGCCCCAGTGTATCCCACGTGCTAGGAGAGCACACTCCTCCCCTCCCCAGCGCAGCTGCGCCCTCAGCTCTGTGGTCGCTAGCGCTTTGAAAAGACGTACTTGTCCACAGCGGAAATTTCTCTGGGAGTGTGCTGAGCTGCCCTGTCCGTGGTCGGGGACAGTCTTCCCCTGGCTCCTGTTTGGACTTGCTGCTCCTCCCTTGGAGTCTGAGGCATGTGTCCAGTGCAGCGTGACCCCTGCTGGATGTACTGTGGCCTCTGTCGTGGTCCACGGGGGGGCCTAAGATGTTACCCTGATACAGTCAGATCCTTGTGGTGACCCAACCCTCTGGGGGATAATATGGGGTTGCTGGGTGCTTAGTGAGCGCCACATGGAGTCACCTGCAGGTTTCCTCCCTGTCCTGTGATGGTGACAGGTATCCTTGAGTGAGGGGCAGTCGCCTCTCTGAGATGCAGAGGGGACCAAAGGGCCTTCGGGAACATTGGCTGATCTCTCTGTCTCTCCGGACTTGGTGATGTGCGATGACAAATAAGAGTCACTGGGGCTGTGGAAGTGGAAGTAAGTTTCATGAGCAGGAGACTTTGTGTGCATGTGTGTGTATACACGCGTGCATGTGTGTACGTGTATGTGTACCGCAGTGTGGGTGGAGACAGGAATGTGTGCATGTGCCACGATGTGGACCTTGTCCAAAACAGGTCAGACCTTCCAGGAGAGACACCATCTTTAAATAACACCTAAGGACGCTTGAAACTTCAGTACAAACACATTCAAGATGCCTTACGTAACATACTCACTCAGGGAAGCATTTTGAACAACCTTAGGAAAAGGATCATAAAAAAAAAAATCACTTGTCTAAAAATACCTCTAGGAAAGGGTGGTAGACACGGAGAACAAGGTGTGCTCACAGAACTCCGTTCTGGGCTGCCAAGAGGGTTCAGCCGGTACAGGCCCTTGCCAGCAGGTCTGAGGACCTGAGTTCAATCCTGGAAGCTGCGTGGCGGGAGGAGAGAATCAGCTCCTAAAAGCTGTCCCCTATTTCTACATGCAGGGGTGCACACGTGTACATGCATACATGCATGATAAATAAATGTAAAAAAGGAAAAGATTCCATTCTGCGGTCAGGCATATATACGGTGGTTGTTTATCTGTAATCTTAGCATTTGGGGACATTACAGCAAGATGATCCCATGTTTTGAGGCCATATCTGTACATATCAATACGTTGTCAGAGAGAGAGAGAGAGAATGTCTGTTTCAGATAACTACTTTTCAAAAACCCTTTCTAAGATAGACAGGGAGAGAGAGAGACAAAGACAGACGAGAGAGAGAGAGAGAGAGAGAGAGAGAGAGAGAAACAGAGAAATGAGACACGAGACTAGAGACAGAGAGACACTGTGTTTTGCCTAGAGCACTACATATGAAAGTTTGTATGTGTGTGTGTGAGAGAGAGAGAGAGAGAGAGAGAGAGAGGGAGAGAGAGAGAGGGAGAGGGAGAGGGAGGCTATGTTTCTTGCTGTGTCTGGCACTCTCTCTAGTAAGGTTGGTGTCTGGTGTCTCGCAATGATTGGCAGAGGCAAGGAGGAGCCACGGGAACTTTCCTGTCCTTAGCAAATGTCCCCTAGACGGTCTCGCTGGCCTCTCAGGGAAGCCACTAGCACACTAGGGATCACAGAAACGGCCCCATCTTCTGGCAGTGTAAAGAGAAAGTGCCCGCCCTGGGCACAGCTGAAATCTCCCAGGGAATGAATTCCTTCAGACAGACTAGAGACTCGCGTCCAGGTGGCACCCGAGGTTATGCTCCAATCATTGGAAAGCCAGCGAAATGCAGACTGAATCACAGTTATGCTTCCCGGTATCAGGGGATAGGAAGAGTGAGGCAGAGGTAGGAGAAGGTTCTGGAAGGAAACCACAGCTGTGGCTCTCCCGAAGAGGCCCAGGGCCCCCAGTCAGAACTCTCTAAGTCCAGCAAAGCCTCTGGTCTTCGGAGCAGCGCGTGGATTTGTTTTGGAGACTGGTTCTCACTATGTAGCCCAGGATAACCTGTAACCACAGTGCTCCTGCCTCAGCCTCCCAGGTTCTGGCATCTGTCACCAACTCTAGCCGGCACGCCAAGCAGCTCAACCACCATTGACCTACATCCCCAGTGCTTTTCAAAGCAATTTGATTTTTTATTTATTTTATTTTATTTTGCAAAAGTGTGTGTGTGTGTGTGTGTGTGTGTGTGTGTGTGTGTGTGCGTGAGACAGAGACAGAAACAGAGAGAAAGACCAAGACAGAGAGACGGAAGCAGACAGACGAGTGGTGATCAGGGATTAACATCCCCCCTCTTCCTCTATTATTCTCCACTTTTTACATTGGAGCAGAGGCTGTCACTTGACTCCCAAGCATTTGGGGGTTCAGCTAGTCCAGTTAGTTCACTTACTGGAGATCCCCTGTCTCCGTGTCCCAGTCACTATGGTTTAGATGGGCTCCTGGCATTTATATGGGCGCTAGGGATCTGAACTCTGGTCCTTGTGTTTGCGCAGCAAGCCCCTCCCTAGAGCAGCTTCAGAAGTTCACAGTGCCTTTGTCTGCCTAGAACCGCAGGCGTTTCAAAGAGTCTCAGGGCTAGAGCTGTCCTCCATAGCCTAAGTGCTTGCTCCAGTCCCCTGAAGCCACCTACTCATGCCTGGCGTGGGTGGTACACACCTGTATGCTAGTCCTGAGGACAGAGGCAGGAGAATCCCTGGGGCTCGGCTGGCCAGCTCAATCTAGGCTGGACTCCAGGCCAGTGAGAGACCCTGTCCCAAAGGAGTTGAGTGGTATTCCTAAGGTTCATGCCTAAGGTCATCCTCTGGCATCTGCAGGCATGTGCCCACACTTCATATCCATGGAGAAAGATGTCTTTGATCGATGTGAGGGGAGAGGCCCCTCAACAGTTGCATGAGGTGAAGCCCCTGGGGCTGAATTGTGTTTGTAATGTGTGTGCGTGTGCCCTCCCTACCTGTGGAAGTAATCAAATTACTTTGAAATTGCAATGGGGGGGGGGGAGAAAGGAAGGAAGAGAGAAGAGAAATGAAGGAGGGTGAAAATGAAGAGAGAAAGAGAAAGGAAGACAGAAAGAAAGGAAGCATGAAAAGCAAGAAAGAAGAGGGAAGGAAGGAAGAAATAAGGAAAAAGAAAGATGAAAGGAAGGAAAGGAGGGAGGGGGAGAGAGAGAAAGAGCAAGGAAGGAAGGAAGAAAGAAAGGAAGAAAAAGAAAGAAAGAAAGAGAGAGAGAGAAAGAGAGAGAGAAAGAGAGAGAAAGAGAAAGAAAGAAAGGTCCTTGCTGGGAAGATGATTTCAGTGGGCGAGACATAAATAAAGTGGGGGAGAGAGAGAGAGAGAGCATGCAGCCACCGTGGGTTTATCTGGGAGGAAGCGGGCGGTAAGTTGCCGGTGATCTTGTTACGTCTGTCTCGCTCCCCGTAATTAAAAAATGCCTGAATGATCTTAATAACACGTGATTCATCCGGCAAGCACTAATTGCCCTGTATCAGGCCAAGAGGCGATGAATGCTGTCAAGAAAACCACAAGTCAGACAAGCCGATTCCGTCTCCGTCTGACACCGTGTTCCCATGTAGAGACCAGTTTTGGCTGGATCGCTTCCAGAACATTCTACCTTTCCCATTCATCTCCAGCACTGCCAGGCCTGGGTGGTGCGAGCGTGCCTCATTACTCCTGTTCGCTGGCCCAATCTGTAGACAAAAATCTAACTCTGTTTCTTCCTCTTATCTCACGCTTTTTTTTTTTTTTTAAAGCAAGACACCTGTTCCCACTGCCCCTGTGGTCTTGTTGGTGAAATGACGTTGCATTTGAGAATTGGTTTTTCTGACCCCCTCAGATTTTTTTCAAGAGTTTGAGGAGCTGATGGAACAGGCCGGTCTCACATCCTTGTGGTTGGTGTTTTTGCCTTTTTTTTTTTTTTTAAGAGGTGGAGAGTTTGCAGAGGGGAAGAAGGTTCCTGTTAACGCTGCTGGTCTGTTCTGACGCATTTGCACAGTGCCTGAGCCATTCTGCCCCCCTGGGATATGACTGCAGTGGGCATAAGGACCTGGGTTCAGTTCCCTGGGACCCGTGTTAATAAAACAAGCAGGCGTGGTGGAGCGAGCTTGTGATCCTTGCTGGGGACGCAGAGACAGTCGGATGCCTGGGGTTCCTTGACCAGTCTGCTGAATCTGAGTTATAGACCAGTGAGAGAAACTTTGTCGGAACCCTAAAAGCAAGAACAATAGCAACAAAAAATCCGAACAAAACAAACCAAGTGGGTGACAGCTGAGAAATGACAGTGGAAGTTGCTGTCTGGCCTTCACATATGTATACACACAAACACGAGAACACATGCATTCACATACACATGTGTACACATGTGTACATGCACATATGCACACTCCCATGTGTACACACATATACCACCTGCTTACATGCAAGCACACACACACACAAGAACACCTGTGTGCACACAAACATACATACAAGTACACCTGCTTGCATGTAAACACACACATACACAAGACCCTGCTTGCATGCAAAGACACGATTACACATACAAGACCACCTGCTTACATGCAAGCACACAGTACACACAAGAATACCTGCTTGCATACAAACACACAAGTACACATGTATGCACACACACACACACACGTTCACACGCACACACCATAATCACAGTCCAAATCTAACATCAACATTATCAAGAGCGAGCGGCTACAGATTTCATGATGTCCTCTGCTCACTCCCTCCATCTGCGCTTGCCTGGCACCAGGGAAGGGAGGAATACAGACCTGCCTTCAACGTGGAACGAGGCCTGGGTCAGCGCCAGGGCTCCTGGGCCTAGTGTCTTCCACAGTGATCCTGCCTTTGCAGGCTTTGTGAGAGAGTCAGTGATGGGGCTGGTTCTGCGCCTGGAAGAGCAGAGCCCTGGGCCGCTTCCAGAACCTGCTGGCCTTGAAACTCAGCCCTTGGCCTCCAGCTTGCCCTGGATTGTGACCGAGTGAGGCCGCTGCAGACCTGAATGGAGGGAGTCTCTTAGAATCAAAGCTTAGGGGCCAGCTTGCTACAGACAGGGGTTTGTGGTTTTGATTGATTTCAGGCTAGCCTCCAACTCCATCTGTAGCCAAGGATGACTCTGAACTCCCAAACATCCTGCCTCCTCCTCCTAAGTGCTGGGAGGGCAGGTGTGTGCCACCATGCCCAGATTCCGTGGTGCTTAGGCTAGAACCCATGTCCTATGCATCACTTGCAAGTGTGCTTTCTTAATGAGGCTTTAAAAAAAGCATTTTATTTAATTGAGAGAAAGGGAGGGAAGGGAGAGAGAGAGAGAGAGAGAGAGAGAGAGAGAGAGAGAGAGATGCATGGATGGAGGTCAGAGGATGACTTTCAGAAGTCAGTTCTCTCCTTCTACCATGTGGGCTTCTGGGGATTGAACTCAGGTTGCCAAGTGTGTGAGCAGGCGCCTCACCTGCTGAGCTTCTCACCACACCAGGACTTGTGTTTTGTTTATTTTCAAAGGAATTCATTCCTCAGTAGACAGAGGTAGGTTAATACATAAAACAATAAAATAAACACGCAGAAGTAATCTGCTCAGGCCTGAGCGGTGAATCCTTCGTGGAAGTGTCCCTGATTATCGAATACTGTTTACTGTGGCTTCTTGGTAGAAATCAAAACCGATGTCACATCCCAAAGATACACCCCTGGGTCCGAGCCTGCATGCTGGTCCCCAGCCCACTGTGCTTGGTGGCACTCCCTTGACCTTGTCCAGTTGGTCAGTGGCCTGCATGTGTCCATGCCCTTCTCTGGAGCATCCAACACTGAGTTCTTCGGCCAGGCCTCCCTGTGGCTGGGAGAGTTTTTCCTTGATGATTGGAGACCTTGGGACGCGGGTGGGGAGTGGGGCGTTCCCCAGAGGCCCTAATCCCCCCGCAGATTCAAGGACCTTGTGTCCTTGTTTGCCCCCAGATGCCCTCAGATTGCTGAATCAGGGCCCAAGACTTTCCAGGATGCGAGGTCCCACCTAGGTATTCTAGGTAACAGCGCCTCGATGTGCTGGGTCACCTCCGCATCTAATTTATGCAGAGCCCTGAGTCACAGGAAGCGCCAAGAAGCCTGTCAGTGGCTGATTTTCCACTCTTATGGTGTTGGCTCTGAGAGTGTGTGTATGGTGTGTGCATGTTGTCTATGTGCATGATGTCTATGTGTATGGGTATGATGTGTGGTGTGTGCATGCATATGTGTGTATAGTGTGTATGATTTGTATGGTATATGATCTGTGTGTATATATGTTATGCATGCATGCTCTGTGTGTGGCACTGTGATATATATATATATATATATATATGGTGTGTGTGCATGTGTGTATTGTACATGTATAGTGTATGATGTGTGTGGTATGTATATAGTGTATAATGTGTGTGTGGTGTGTGTGGTATGTTTATGGTGTGTGTATATGGTATATAGAGTGTGTGTATGGTATGTAATGTGTGTGTGTGTGTGTGTGTGTGTGTAATTCCGAGGATGACCTTCAAGTAGCATCTGCCTTTTTTGGAGACAGGGTCCCTGATTGGTGAGGACCTCACTGATTAGGTTAGACAGGCTGAGCAGCGAGCCTCAGAGGCCCACCTGTCTCCCCCTCTCGGCATGGGTGTTGGAAGCACATCCGCCTTCCTTTTTAATGTGAGTTGCGAAGCTCAAACTCAGGTCCCGACTTGAGCCATCTCTCTGGCTCTTTGGACTCAATTTTAAAATTTGAGGGTGGGGGAGGGGCGCCGGCTTGTTAGGATCTCATCAATTTCTTCATATGTGGGAGTGATGCTCGTTAACCTGATTTTATTTTCTATTTTCCTGCTCTTCCTCTTAAAATCAAGTTATTTATACCAGGGAGCAAGTCTGTCGCGCAGTCTGGCTGCAGATGCTGCCGTCCTTTGAGTCTGAAGCCTGACAGTTCTGTCTGTTTACCAAGAGGCTGGGGAAGTGATATCCGGATGAAACTAGCAGAAGATGGAAGTCGTGGGCTTGACTGAGCCTTTTATGATATGTACATACAGACAGAAGCTGGCTGTCGTTCATAAGCAATTTTAACTTATTGTTTTTATTAGCTACTGTTACCCAGTTCCCATAGCGTGCAGGCAGCTAATAGGAAATGCACTGGGGGAGGGAGTGGGATTCCTGGGCTGGCTATGGTTGCCATCTGGTTTGGATTGGTTTGGTTTTTGAGACAGGGTTTCACGTGACCCAGGCTGACCTTGAACTCCGTGTGCAGCTGAAGGTGACCTTGATTTCTCCAGTTCCCTGTCCCTCCCCGACCACTTTGCTTGGCTTCTGTTTTTTTTTTTTTATTCAATTATGTGTGTGTGTGTGTGTGTGTGTGTAGAACCACGGATGAATTCGGGAACCACCATGGACCGCCTCTACCTCCTCCTTGTTTACTCCGCCCCTGGATTCACAGGCTCCGCCCTACCAGGACCAGAAACGCAGCCCCCGCCCCTGCTTCCACCCAGCGTCTATATGTGGGGTCTAGGATCCGAACTCCGGACCTTCTGCCTGCAAGGCAGAGGCTTAACCCCTGAGCCATCTCTCCAGCTCCAGCTTCTGGTTGAATCTTCCCAACGAAGTCCCAGAAATACAGGATCCTAGAACTCCTCGCCCCTCTTTGTGTGACATGTGAATTGTTCTCCAGTAATTGCTGCGATGTGGTAAAACCCCCTTATTGTTTGGGTGTAAGTTCCAAGATTCCCAGCGGGTACCTGAAACTAAGAATAGTTCGAAACCTCATAGATCCTGTATGATTTGTTTTGTAGATCTGTATTTATGGGAAATTTAATTTATAAATGAGGCACTGTTAGAGATTGACAACAGTGATGCATTATAAAGTGGATGCCCCGCAGTGCCTTAACCACTGATGTGTAGATAAGGTGGGTACCGAATGCATGTGGATGCGCTATAGTCAGTCTGATGATGAAGTCCAGTGACCCGCTGGACGAAATCAATGTGCCGACCTAGACAGCTACTGAATGACCAAGGAGAGAATATCGCATATGATGTGGATACGCTGCCAAGGTGTGACCTACATCCCGGGCTTGACAAAGCAAGATGGAGCAAGAGTTTTTGGTGTTATTCTGAAGGGTGGGCTGTGTCAGATCTAGGAGTTAGTTCTGGATTTTTCCATTGGCTGTTTTCAAACTTGGGTGGAACAGGAGATACTGAGCCCTGCACAGTGAAGCCGCGGATAACAGAGGACTGTTGTATTTGCTTTTGGGTAGGCTGTAGGGTAGACCGTGTGTCCCAACCCAAAGGTCGGATCCCATTTTGGACACGTAATTGTTGACCCTCCCTGCTGATGGCCGGGCTTTAAAAGGAGCCGTGTCACCTTTTCCCCACGGAGTAAAGCAGGTGACAGGCTGTGGGACAAACCTTGAAGACTGCCTGTCTCTCGAGTTGCGGCTCATTCTTGGTCACAATCTTTTCAACTTTGGTGTGAAGTCTTCCACTGGGCTACGCGGAACATTCGCTTTAGGCTAGAAAGTGCTTAATTCTCCACTGGGCACCTTGACGGTTACTGGCGCGGCTGGACACCAAGGGGCTCCACCGTATCTCCTCTTGCCTGCTGGCATCTGGGCCTGGCTCTGGTTTACTCCTTTCTGTCAGCTCTTCTGAAGGCCTGCTGCTCCCTCTGGGACTCCCCCGCCTTCCCTCTCCCCACACATCGACTGCCCCTGTTCCTGTAAAGTGCGTGCAGTAGAAATAATTGTGGCTCTGAGATAGAATTATTACTGTTTTGTTTTACGTAAGTGCATTTTATGCGTTCTTGCCCATGTGGGGGCACATATATGTGTGCAGATGAGGCCCGAGGTTGATGTTGGTGGGTTTCCTTGCTCTTTCCACCTTACGTATGTGGAGATAAGGTATGTTAGATACACAGTTGTCAACCTGACAGTTGAAGGCTGAGCTCTAGGCACATCTATGAAGCATTAGTAGTTGAGGCAGGCCCTGAGCATGCCTGCAGGAGATTGACTGATTGATATGGGAAGACCCAGCCCATGGTGGGCGGTGCTGTCCCCTGGGCAAGTGGAGAAGATGGAGAGATCTGGTTCAGTACTTTGACATTCTTCGGCATGATTTGGCAGGCTTGCCATGTGGCAAGTGAAGTGTACCTCTTTCTCAGCATCCCTGTGGATATGCTGTGGTCAGTTCCCTTGGCTCTCGGTGTTAATATGAACTGTCCTGCTAAGTCAGACTAAGAATTATAACTGAGAATTATAGGGAAGAATAAACCCCCCTATTTCCCTAAGATCTTTGGTCATGAATTTGTTGTCAACTTGTGTTCAAATTGTGACACAGACTCTCTCGCCGAACGCGGGGCTGGTTACCATCCTGTTCTGGGGATCCCGTTTCCACCACCCAAGTGCCACCACGTCCACCCAACTGGGATCCGAACTCCCCTCCTCCTGTTTTGGGCAGCAAGAGCTTTATCTGCTGTGGCATCTCCCGGCACCCCGGCAGCACCCCAGCACCCCAGCCAATATGCTGAGATCCGTTTCCTTCAGCTGGAGGCTCGGGGAGCATCTGTTTATTTCTGAAGCGTGGCTTGACGTGTCCTGGTGAGGGCTGGGAGGATTTCCTTCCCGCAGGTACAAAGAGGCAGGTGCCTGGATCTTCGTACTCCTGCCCCTACGCCGGAGTCCCAACTGAAAGCGTGCATGGCGGCAGTCCTGCTGGAAAACTAGAGCCACACTCTTCTCCGGGGACCAGAAAACTATGGGTCTCAGGAGTCCCCACATCCTGAAGGCTCTTGCTACTTGGCTTAGCATCTCAAACTCAGAGTAGTAGGTATATCCTCCCCCAAAATATCTTGTCCCCAAGGACACAAAGAGGAAGAAGTGGTGTCAGGCTGGTGTCCTGAAAGATGGCATGAGTGGGAAGAAAGCCCTGAAGTTGGAAACATCCAGGAAACACCCATTCACCCCATTCACCCCAAGATGGAGACTCCGAGGAGAGGCTGTTAGGTCATCTGCAATCTCAGGCTGACAGTAGGACAAAAAAGGGGGCCGTGGACCTAGTGGCATATCTGCTGACATGCTGCCAGAATTCCCATTTTGAGGACCAGAAGTCAGACACCACCATCTGCCCCACCCTATAGTGGGGCTCAAAGCCTAGCAGAGCATTTAGCCCTGGACAGCCCTTAAAATCAGAGCTGAGGACTGTTTCCATGAGTCAGCACCGGACACCATGGCGATCCTCTTTTATGATACGTGGACAGATCGGCTCAAAAGTAACAGCTGGGGGCAGGAGAGATGGCTCACAGGTTAAAACCTTTGCCTCATAAGCAAGGGGCCTGAGTTCAAATCCTCAAATCCCACTTAAAAATGCTGGGAAGATCCAGTGATGACCTGTAATTTCAGTCCTGGAAGGCGGAGCCTGGGAAACCCCAGAGCAAAGCAATAAGAAGGTGGAGCAAACCAGGGTGATTCCTGATGTCATCCTTGGGCCTCCACAGGACACACTCAAGTACTCTTTTTTTTTTTTTAAATTTTTAAATTTTTTTAATTTACTCAATTATGCGTGTGTGTGTGTGTGTGTGTGTGTGTGTGTGTGTGTGTGTGTGTGTATGTGTGTGTAGAACCACGGACGAATTCGGGAACCACCATGGGTGGCCTCCACCTCCTCCTTGTTTACTCTGCCCCGGCATTCACAGGCTCCACCCTACCAGGACCAGAAGCGCAGGCCGCCCCCGCTTCTGCCTGGGGTCTATACATGGGGTCTAGGATCCGAACTCAGGACCTTCCACCTGCAAGGCAGAGGCTTAACCCCTGAGCCACCTCTCCAGCCCTCAAGTACTCTCTTGTACACATACACACACACTCTCTCTCTCTCACACACACACAGAGCATGAGAAAGAAAGGAAGAAAGGAAAGGAGGGAGGGAGGGAAAAAAGGAAGGAAGTAGGGAAGGAGGGAGGGAGGAAGGGAGGAAGGAAAAAAAGGAAGAAAGGAAGAAAGGAAAGAAAGGAAGAAGGGAAAGAAAGAAAAAGAAAACAGCTGGTTTCTAGCTTGCTTGAGTGTTCCCTCCCCACTGGGGTACAAGCCTGCTAGATTGTTTCTGACTTGTGTTAATTCTAACCTCCATTTACTCATTAGTGACTTAACAAGCTTCCATTTACTCATTAGCTACATAATGCACTGGCCAGGTTAACCTTGAACCCTTGCTTGACTGTGGCTCTAAGGCCTCCCACTTCTCACTCGGGACACGCTCACATGACATCGCTTTTATTTCTGAAGTGTGGCTTGACATTGTCTCGGCTTCTTATTTTTAACTCTTCCTTTGGCACTTAAGTAAGATGTCTGATTTCTTATTTAGCCTTAGATCGTGTAGCAGAATTATGTGGGGTGGGGAGAGGGGGTGGATATGATTGGTATTGCCTTGAGAGCACATGCCTGTGTGGAATCTTTTAGGTTCTGTAATTCTTGTAGTTCTGCTTCAAAGACATTTAATGAGTACATGTACAGACACCAAAAATACTCGGTGTATCACCACGTTTATTTTATTTATTTATTTTTCTGGAAATTGAACACAGGGACTTGTGCATTCCAGACTTGACCACTAAGCCACACCCTCTGGCCTCACTGGGGGATTCTCAGCAGGTGCTCTGCCACTGAGCACCCCAGCCCTTAGTCATTGCATTTGAAACTAGTCTAGGTGAGTCAGCTGTTTGGGGACGAGATTAGATTTGCCTTGCCTATATTTGGGGTACTCTTTGATGGGTGCACCAGGGTGCACCAGCTGCATGAGACCACTGCTGTCCTACCATAACTGTGTCCATACTGGCCAAAGGACACATCAGTAACCTACCCAAATCCAGCAGGCAACAGCTTTCAGGCCGGACAAGGATGTTTGGGGAAGCTTTGGGGGGGGGGCGGTTCATATAGTCCTGGAATTCCAAATTTGGGGTCATCTGGTTCAGATATAAAATTGAGTGTGTTATTCCTTTCTTTTCCCGAAATTTGGATCAGGGAAATGACTTTAAAGAAGCTGTCAGTAGCTCCATCTGACATCGCACGTCTGTCATCCATCCCAGCCCTTCAGAGTTGGAGGCAAGAGGGTCAGAAAGTCTAGGCCTCTTGAGCTACATACTGCTTTTGAGGCTAGCCTGGTTTACTTGAGACTTGTAGCTCATGGGCTGATAGTGACCCTCATTTAGATACACAGGATAGAAACCATCATTTCAATAAGACTTTGCAGGTAGTCAGTTGGGGAGGGGGAGCAGTCTTGTCCTTTCTTTTAGTTTTAGAAGAATGTGACTGTTTAATTGAAGAGTATTAGCATATTCTTTCCATTCCAATCAGTCTCTTGCAAACATGGTCAATAGCTCAAGTAGCAGTGGTAGAGTCCCTTAAACTTGTACCCCTCTGCCAAAACCCCTCTCTCTCTCTCTCTCTTTCTTGCTCTCTCTTGCTCGCTCGCTCTCCCTCTCCCTCTCCCTCTCCCTCTCCTCTCTCTCTCCCTCTCCCTCTCCCTCTCCCTCTCCCTCTCACTCATTCTCTCCCCTCCGCCTGTTTCTCTGCAGAATTTTGTGGTGGTACATCTATTTTTGTTTAATTAGGCCCTGCCAGAAAATGAGGGAGAGAGGTATTTAAATTTTCTTAGACCATCAAAAGGCCCCCCAAACACCCTGAGATTAAAGACACCAAAAATGAGCTCTAATATTTATTATGTGAATAAAAGCAGCAGAGGGAGCATTCCCAGACCCCTTCCCGTCCTGCTTCAGACAGCTGGAGGAGATAAACTCCAGACCTTGTTCTGTGACCACAGAACAGCTCCAACCAGGGGGAACTGAAACATTCCACCTCTCCATATTTTTTTTGGGCAGGTTGTAAATTCTGCAGCTCACTAGCATCTTACGTTGTGGATGAGCATTATATTTTGCCTTCTGCGAGAACAGCCCTAATTCATGTGTTGGTCGGGACGTCTATTTACACGTTAAACCGGGAAACAAAACCATGTGTAAAATATACACCTGGTGTATGGGAGATTCTGGAGCATCAGTCCCAGGGCTGTGTGGATGGAAAGTTCTGGAAACTGCAGTCAGGCTAAGAGAAGTTACGTAAGAAACAGGTCTGGGGTCTGGTCTGTTACCCAGCTTCATGTGACTCTTCCCTCCCTCCCTCCCTCCTCCCTTCCTCCCTCCCTCCTTCCCTCCCTCCCTCCCTTTCTCCCTCCCTCCCTTTCTCCCTCCCTCCCTTCCTCCCTCCTTCCTTCCCTCCCTCCCTCCCTCCTTCCCTCCTTCTCTCTCTCCCTCCTTCCCTCCCTTCCTTCCCTCTTTCCTCCCTTTCCTCTCTCCTTCCTTCCTTTCTTCCTTCCCTCCTTCCCTCCTTCCTTCCTTCCTTCCTTCCTTCCTTCCTTCCTTCCTTCCCTCCTTCCTTCCCTCCTTCCTTCCTTCTTCCCTCCCTTTCTCTCTCTCCCTCCTTCTTTCCCTTCCTGTCTTCCTTCTTCCCTTCCTTCCTCCCTCCCTCCCTATCTTCCTCCCTTCTTTCTTTTCTTCCTCGCATCCCCCATCCTTCCATTCCTCTTCTCCATCTTTCTCTTTTTTCCTTTTCCTTTCCCTCTATTCCCCCCCCCCCCAAATCAGGGTCTTAATGTAGCCCAGCCTGGCCTACTCCTTATGTAGCCCCTAATTCTCTTGCCTACACCTCCTGAATGTTGGCGTGACAGTTCACTAGGTACCATCCATGCAGCAAGGGGCTGTAACCCAGGACTTCATGCGTACTGGGGAGGACTGCACCCACCGACCCACATCCCCAGCCCATAATGACGCCCTTGGATTCAGAGGGTTTGTCAAAAACACTTAGGTAGAGATGGGACCAGACTCTTTGGACCAGCGATAGAGAGGCAGAGAGGAAGGAACTCTTCATTCATTCTGGGCACACGTCCGATCTTCCCGATCGGATTGGCCATGGTGATTGAACAGACCGTCAGCAGTATGCAAATGAACAGGGGAAGCGAAAGTGCATCTCGCGCAGATAATTTCTTCGTAGATAATTTGCCATAAAAATTTATACGGCGGGCCTTAAACCCTTCGGAGATTTAGTCTGTCTCAGGAAAGGTGATTTACATGGTATTAAAGCACTTTTTATGTCCCAGTCCTTTAGATTTAATGTTTATTGCCTATAAAAATGAAATCTTCGTGCGGATATTTAAAAGTTTTGGTACGGTGCGCCATATATATCCAAGTGCAGATCGGAAATGCTTGGGGGACATTGTAAATAAACGGTAGACTCTCGGCTCCAGAGAGCAGGCGTCTTGTCGGGGGGCCACAGCTTTGATGTGAGCTCCCCGGAAGGTGATACTGGGGCTGCTGGGTCACTGTCTGGGACTGGGGGGATGGAAGATGTTGTGTTTTAATTAGTTCACAATTCTAGGGCTGTTATAATGCCTTGGAAAGTTGGGCAAGCTGTGAATTGCATTCAAATTGGAGAATTGCGTTCAAATCTGAAGGCGTGAGGTTCTGCCCAGGTTTTAAAGAACGGAAGGTCTTTGACCAAACAAAGTCAAAGACAAAAGATGTCTTGGGCTGTTTTAGCCTCCCAGAGTTCAAACAACATGCTTCACTTAAGGTCATTTGTTGGTTTGTGGTTCTGTTTGAAACGCGTCTCCCCTCTCCCCGTAGCCCAGGTTGGCCTCAGGTGCACTGTGTGGCCTTGAACTTTAGACATCTACCCCTACCTCCACCTCCAGCAGGCTGGGATGGCAGGCATGCATGTACCACTCCTGCCAGCTAATGCCAGCCTTAAATAAAACTCTCTGGAGAATGCTAGCATGAGGGAGGGAGCCATTAAGTTCTTAGTGACGGGCCCTCCTGAAAGCTGTCTCTGGAGTGGACAACCCGGGACATAACGCCCCAGGTTGGATGGTGCAACCAAAGTGTGGATTCTGCTTCCTTAGAGTGGCTCCCTGACTGTCCTGTCAGACTCAATCTATGTTTGTTGAGTGGCTAGTCCTCCAAGGGAGGGTGGTCTCCTGATCGTGGGATTCTGAACGCCCAGGCGGGAGTGCTGAGTGACGTCCCAGACTCTTTAGACATAGCTGGACATTTCAGAAACCTGAGAAGGATTCTTCTTCCGGAGGTCCACAGATCCTTGGAAAGCCTCAGTGTGGTAGGAATCTCAAGCACAAGGTCATTGGAAAACCCAGCTGCGGTTCCTGGACGAGCTTATCCTGGCATACAAGGGTCCCAAAAACCCGTCCCTGGGGGATTCTAGGCAGGTGTTTGTTCTACCACTGAGCCACGCCCCCAGCCCCTCTCTGTGAGGTAATTGTTCCCAACCTTCTCCACCTTCCTGGTGGCCTAGTATAAGAGCATGAGTCAGGGGTCTGGTTTTCTTCTGTCACCTGTTATTCGATGCTGTGTCCCTGTCACCAAACACGTGACAGTCTCTTTCCAGTTCTAGGCTCAAAGGTAGTGGGCGGAGTTACCTTCTGGGTTAAAATCCGGGAAGCAGGTGAGCAAGATAGCAGGAGAATAAAGAGATTGCCCAACCCAGAGGGGGACAGCTGTGGCACAGGCAGGCTGGGCACTACCCTGCGCGGAGGACACGCAGGGGTGGGTGGAGACAGTCTCCACCTAACGGGAGGGGACAGGAAGGCCTGGGGACAGATTGCTGCCAACACTTCCACTTCTGACAGCTCTGTTCTTTGGGGACCCCGGGGCCAGCTTGGAGCTGTCTCTGTCAGCTCTTTCCATGCTGTCTGCAGGCACACACGCCCAGATGCCACGGTGACAGTGTGCGAAGCGGGGCCAGCTCCACAGCCACAGCGACTAGTATTTTTGGTAGAAAGCAGTTGCTAAAATTAATTACAGCCTGAAATTTGAAGACTCCTCAGTCATGGAATTAACAGACTTTTAAATTTAAAAAAATTAACTTGATTTTATATATTTTCTTCTTCTTCTTCTTCTTGGCCCTGCCAGCCTCGAGCAAACGCAATGAAAATTTTGTTATGGTTTGTTTTAAAGTGCTGGTGAGTCTTTTTGTCTTCTGGGGAAAGTACAAATTTGGTATTAGAAAGACTTCTTTGCCCATCTGAGTGGGCAGCAAGCAGTTAACATCATCGGTACTGTGTGTTCACCATAATTGACTCCTGAACCCCAATCTATGATAAATATTAGCATTCCGTGGACATAACTATTTCCCAGCATCTATTCCCTCCTTCCTACAGGAACGTTCCCTGGGGCTGAAAGTCTTTTCACCTTTTTTGTCTCAGTAGTGGGGATGGAACCCAGAGCCTGGGGCAGGCTAATGCGAGGCTAGGCCAGTGAGCCACGCCCTCAGCCCCAGCCTAGAATCCTGGTGCTCCACCACTGAACCACACCCTAATTTCTCCCTGGGGGACTTTAGGCGAGTTGTTTAGGTTGAGCTTGAACCCATCTACCTACCTCGGCCTCATCTTGAATTAGAATCTGAATCACTCTGGTCCACCCTCCCCACTAGATTACAGTGATGCTCCTGGCTCCATTAGCCACCACCTTTCTCTCCCACACCTTGCGCTCCTCCAGTGGGAGAAAAAGAGGTACTCTCGGGACGCCACACCTCAGGGATGAGATTTCCAGTCACTGAGGTGGAGTTAGGCTTCCCTGTTTTGTGGTATATGTGTCTCAGTGATGTCCCAGTACATACCTCGCTGTGTGCCAGCCAGCCACAGTGTTGAATGATTGCCACAATGCAGAGTGATATCCCCCCACATTTCTGTAGGTTTAACTATGGGATCTGAAACTAGAGGACCAAATCTAATTCTAGCATCTAGTGAGTTTGCTATTGTGTATTTTTTTTTTTTTTGCTATTGTGTATTTTAAGAAGAATTGTATTCCTAAACTATTAATGTGATGCTTGATGTTATCAATAGTTTTGTGGATATTTTTGCATGTGCTTGTGCATGTGTACATGTACAAGAGTATTTTTGTGTGTCCGTGCATGTGTGTGTGTTATGCGTGAGTATGTGTATGTGTATGAGAGAGTGACATTGTTAATCATCCTGATTGTTCTATGTCCTTATTGCTTCACTCTGGGGTTTCCCAGACTCTGTCTTCCAGGGCCAGAATTACACACTGTTCCCATATCTGCCTGGCATTTTTGCATGAGTTCTGGTGATCCAAACTCAGGTCCTTTTGTTTGTGAGGCAAAGGCCTTATTTGACCCCTGAACCATGTCTCTAACCCTTGTTTTGTTTTTTGATAAAAACCAAAACATGTTGACTTCACACCCTCTATGAGGCCAAGGTACCTCTTCTACTCCTGAGCCTCCTATGTGACGGCTGCACTTCATCACATCCAGTGTATACATTTCTGGGGATCTAACCAGAGGTGCGTGCATGCCTGGCGAGCACTCTGCCAACACAGCTGCCTCTCAGACTCCCTTGTTTTTAATTGGAATTTTATTTTATTTTCCAGTGCTGGCATTGAACCCAAGGCCTCTGGCATGCTTGGTCCTTTGTCCTCATGCTGCAGCCCAAACTGGTCTCAAGCTCCCGATCTTCTTGTCTCCACCTCCCGGGTACTCAGATTAGGGGTGCGTATCCCCAAACCAGGCTCTAAGGATAGTTTCTATTTAAAATAAATAAACAATGAACAGCCTTGGCGTGGAGGTTCATCTGACCAGTCTGCTTGCAAGGTTTAGTAGCTGCACCCTTTCCACCCATTAACTATTCTGGCAGCATATAAGATGAGGTCAGGGATCCAGGGAGTGAGGTCACAGCAGGAATAGTAGGGCCCATCCCACTCCTCACCCTCCACCCACCCCCATCTCCACTCTCAACCACAAATGCGTTTTGATAGCTAGTGGAATTGGCAGGGGGGGGGTGATTGGAAACATATGAGAGGTAACCCGAGCCGAGCTACAAGTAGTGCGTATTTGAGAAGTTTTCCCCAATGTAAAAGTTACGCCTTAAGAACCTTAAACTAATAAAAACAAGGAAATTCTATGTTCCGGCTGCCACTTGGCCTTTCCATTTTTATTGCAGAAGTTACATTTGACAGGTCAGCTGCTGGCGAACTCTGGGATCCCCAGAAGCATTTAAGGCAAAAGGGGGGCATGCTTGGTGGGCGGTGAAAACCGAGAGAAAAGGGGGGGGATGGAAACTGGCAGCCAGTGGCGGTGGGGAAGTCCCTGCCACTGCTCGGGGCCAAGCTTATAATTTCATTTTGGTGTATCCTATTTTTCCATCTGGGGATTGCCCCCTGTGTTAAGTCGATTCCGGGAAGCTTATTCTCAAGCCTTCAAGCCACTGGCTCTGGCTCTTTCCTCCCTGTGTCCTGCTGTTGCTGCGAATGGTGCTTGGGGGGGGGGGCAGTAGGGAGGGAAGTGCCTCCTAATCTCCTGAGGGTTGGGGAGATGGCTCAGTTGATGAAGCGCTTGCTGTGAAAGTGTGAGGACCTGGGTTCGGATCCCCTGCATCCACATGCTGGGCAGAGTGCTGCTCTGAGTGTGGAGATAAGCAGACCCCTGGGGCTCGCCTAAGTGAATCAGCAAGCTCCAGGCACTGTGAGAGATACTGTTTTGAAAGATAAGGTGGAGAGCGATGTGGACTTCCACCTCCGGCCTTCATATGCGTGCACACC
The DNA here is from genome assembly GCA_023101885.1 of Typhlomys cinereus. NCBI lineage: Eukaryota > Metazoa > Chordata > Mammalia > Rodentia > Platacanthomyidae > Typhlomys > Typhlomys cinereus. Next base: position 523,913 of record JALPQD010000741.1, on the reverse strand, counting down.
CACACATAAGCATATAAACACCCCAGAGTTTTGACTGGATGTCTCTTCTCTTCTTCTTTGTCCCCACTTGGGTCCCATCCCATGGGCTCTGTTAAGCCACAGTGACCTACTCACAGCCTCTCTCCCTTCCCAATTCAGTCTTGGCTTTTTGCTGGAAGATAGCTCATGTAGCCCAGACTGGCCTAGAACTTACTGTGCAGCTGAGGATGACCTTGAATTCCTGTTCCTCCAGCCTCCACCTCCCTAGGGCTGAGAGGACAGACATGTACACTTTGCTTTGGGGCGTGTGAGTGTGTGTGTGTGTGTGTGTGTGTGTGTGTGTGTGTGTGTGTGTTGAGCCAGAGTCTCTCTATGTAATCCAGATTCGTCTTGAAACACAATCCTCCTGCCTCCTACTGCCCACTGTGACAGGGCGCACCTGCCTCCTTGTCCAGTTGCCTCTCGACTCGGTCACATCATCCATTACAGTTTTCCAAAGCTGGTGGCTCCTGCGTTCTCTGAGCCTGACAATCTTTGGACTTTTATTCTCTGCCCCACCCCAAAGGAGGGGGCACTGGGATGTGCTCGGGAATGAGTGAACTAGCTAAGGGGGGCAGGTGGGATGAAGGCAGGCTCACTGCGTGTGATGGCGCTCTGTTGTTCCAAGCTCAGTCCAGCTGCCTCTGAACCCTTGTACCCTAGACCCCTTACCCCCGCAGCTCCCATCTTCCACTGAGCAGACTGATGGAGATGGATTCTTACCTTGACATTCACGTGCAGCTCCCAGACGTGTCAGAATAAGTAGGTAGAAATCTGGGGAGCCCCACTAGGAGGTCAGGATTAGGGTCTGACTACGAGGAAATCGAGTCTCAAGTGTTCCTGACCAGCTAGAACTCCATGTGTAGATAAGGAGCACTGGACCTCCTCATCCTCCCGCCTCTGCCTCCACAGAGTTGGTACGACAGGCTTGTGGCACCAAGCGTGGATTTCTGCAGGGCTGAGGATGGAGCCCAAGGCCCCCCGCCCTCTAGGTGACCCCTCTAGGAAGCCCTGTACCTACAGAACTGCATTTCTAGCCTGGGGACAGTTCCTACTGGGTATGATTTCCTGGCTCCAACCTTGGAGGGGGCGGAACCTCAGAGACACCTCCTTGGACATGGGCTCCGCTCCCATGGGAACCATTCTGGCTATGGAATATGGGGCTTGAATTAATGTCAGAACCCCGCCGTGTGGCAGCAAGAGCTCAGTGTAATTGTGCTTGTTAATTGCTTGTCTATATCCTCCAGGGTGAGTTTGCTAGTTCACAGTGGCTCATTAACTAGCTCTGTAGGTCTGGACAGGATGATGGGGGTACAGCCACGGAACAGGGGTCTAGAATAGAGACAAGGAGAAGCACTTCAAGGTGGTGTCAGCACTGCCTCTTCGGGTGCTCCTATGTCTAGCTTTGCTAGGGGGCTACTCACCAAGGACTTAAGTGTTCTCTTTAAACTTACCTCTGCTCTGAGCACCAGAAACGACCCCACAGGGTAACATGTTGCCTTCCAATGTTCCTGTTTTTCAGCACGAGCAGAAATTGTGTGGGACGCTCACCCATTCCCCTGGCCCCAGGAGAGCTGCTCTGCCAGGCCATCTGGCTGGCAGCAGCTCTCCACCAAGGGCAGGATGTCATAAACCTTGCACACCAAACACAGCCTCCCAAAACTCACAAATTAACCACGAAAGAAAATCGAATCAAATCAAAGTTGGTTTGAAGGTGTCACGTCTCGGTCCAGGAGCTCCCTGTGGACTAGGGCATGTGACTGATGCAGTCTGTTTCCTCGGCTTCTCTTGCTTTATTTTATAATCCCAAGAGAAAAACACCTTTAGCAGGCTGGAGAGATGGCTCAGAGGTCAAAGCCTTTGTCTTTCAAACAGGAGGACCTGAGTTCAGATCCCATGTAAAAAAAAAAAAAATGCCAGGCAGATATGGCAGGCGGTTTGCACTTCTGGTCCTGGGAAACCCCAGAACAAAGCAATAAGAATATAGAGCAATCCAGGATGATTACCAGTGTCACCCTTGGGCCTCCACAAGTACATACACTCAATGTCCTCTTGCACACAACTCCCCCCCAACACACACAAAAGCATGCCTTTTGGAGTCTTTCTTTTCTTTTCCTAATTAAAATCTGAGAAGCAACACAACTACGGGCGGGGCCGTGGTGTGAGGCATAGCTGTGATGTAAAACACACACAATGTCCCAACCCAACAGCTCCAAAATGAAGTCACATTAACACCTCGCCTCAAGCTGCGAGGCCTCTTAACTTTCACAAATTCGTCTCTTAAGCACCCTGCATCCCACAATACATGGAGTGAAAGGGAGCAAAGTGTGGAACCGGGAGGCGCCTAGTCTTCAAAAACAAAACTTCCTTTCCTCGGGACTTTTTTTTAAACTGATAAATTTTTCTTATTTTATTTGCTTACTTTTTATGATTGTCATTCTAATTATTATTCGCAGCACCAGGGATGGAATCCAGCACCTTGTGGATACTTACTTTACCACTAAGCTAAACCCCAGATGCCTCCATTTTTGAGTTGTGAGGCAGGGTCTTACATTCTATTTCGGACTGGTCTTGAACTCACAGTCTCCCAAAGTGCAGGGGTATAGGCCTGAACCACCCTATTGGAGTTCTATTGTTATTTTATTTACTTTATTTGAAACAGAATCTTGCTCTATTAGCCTTGACTGGTCCAGAACGCACTGGTAGCCCAAACTAGCCTGAAACTTTCTTCTTTCCTGTGCTTCAGCCTCCCAAGTGCTGGGATGACAGACATTTGCCACTCTGCCTAGCCTGGCTTCTTTTACTTTGGTTCAGACAGTTTCCTAGTCATTCTGGGAGGTCAGGCAGGTGGTCAAGAAAGCTGAAGCTTCAGGGGGTCTTAGGGCTATGGCCTCATTCTTGTAACAAGGAAGAAACAAATTCAGGTGGATTTTTGGGCTTACTTGAGCCAGAGATAACCTGGCTGCTCCTTGGATTTAATAACACCATGAATGAAGCCGGACAGTCTCTCCAAGAATAAGGCTATGGGTTGGGGATACGGTTCAGTCTATAAAGTGCTTGCCATGCAAGCATGAGGACCTGGGTTCGAAAGCCAGACACGGAGGGGTCACTTACTTAGATGCTTACAACTAGGGAGATGGAGTCAGGAGCTGTCTCTGTACCTGGAGCTTTCTGACTACCTAGTCTAGCCTATTTGGTGAGTTCCAGGCTAAGAAGAGATGCTGCTTCCAAAAAAAAATCATCAAGGTTGCTAGAGAGACGGCTCAGGGGTTAAAGCTTCTGCCTCCTAAGCAAAAGGCCCTTTATTTAGATCCCCAGATCTCATGTGAGAATGTCAGGACACGTGGTGCCTGTAATTCCACTCCTGGAAGACAGAGGCTGGGAAACCCCAGAGTAAAGCAATAAGAAGGTAGAACAATTAAGGATGATTCCTGAGGCACCCTTGGGCCTCCATAGACGGATAAAATCAAGTGTCTTCTTGTGCGCGCGCGCGCGCACACACACACACACACACACACACATATAGAGAAGTACTGATCACAAGTCTGCCCCTTGCAGAATCCTGAAATACATCTGTTCAGGTCCTGTAGATCAGGCCCTGATACTCAAAAAGCTCTATGCAACCTAGTGCGCATACCCTGAATGGCTCATTCTGTTTGACTCAGCTTGGATCTGTGTTGGCTGATGTTTGTGGCTTGGGGTGGCTGAGAGAGAGAGAGAGAGAGAGAGAGAGAGAGAGAGAGAGAGAGAGAGAGAGAGAGAGAGAGAGAGAAAGAACGCATGCCCAGAGCAGCGAGTCAGCTTTGCCGCCAGCACTTTCCCAGGGAAGTGGAAGGGAACTTTTGCCAGAGCGCCTGGTGCCCTAGCAAATTGATTCTTGCCAAACAATGGAGATAAATATTTCCAACAGACAGAAATGCTGGCTCCCGACGCGTTCAAATTAAAGGCTTATTTCTGAAACAAATACTTTGCGGAGGAAAACATCTCTCCCCGCGTCAAGGAGATCAGGGCCGTCCCTTTTGGCAACAGCCGCATCGTTTAGGCAGGCTCCCCTCTGCTTGCCTCATCTACTCAGGGGACCTTGTCAGTCCCCCTGACCCCACTCCTGTGTCCTGAGAAGGGAAGGTATAAAGCCCAGGAGTATGGGGAAGAGACCCTCTCTTTCCTGCCTGTGCTGTAGGGCAGTGATGTTTGTGTGCTGCACATCTAGTGACCCTCAGGACTGGATGGTTGAGAGACCAGCTCTGTCCACAGAAGGTTCTAGACCACATGAATATGTGCCATGCACGACTGTTGACCCTCAGCTTATGGCTGCTGCCCCTGTCAAACAGGAGTCGTGGGCTCAGTTTGTTGGTTGGTTGGTTGGTTATTTTGAGACAGGGTCTCATGTAGCCCAGACTGGCCTCACGCTGGCTGTGGAACCGAGACTGATCCTAAAGTCATCCAATCCTCCCGCTTTCCAGGTGCTGGGGACACAGGCCTGCAACCCCTATGCGGTTCCTCCAGCCTAGTACTCCTTGCTCATGTGTATCGGGAATGCAGCTACCCGTCAGGGTACACTGAGTGAATAATGCAGCAAACGTGTATCCTAAATATAAATGGGCCAGAAAAACAGCAAAGTGGAAAGCGCCGACTCCAGGCGGTTGTTTGCAGGGACAGGTGTGGTGCTTGTGGGGTTCTTGGTGCCCTGTGGTTGCTTCTCTCTGTGCTCATCTCTAGGTCAGGGCAGTGTACCCAACCCCTCTCTCCCCTAACTAGGGGCACCAAGGAAGCTGTGAGGTGGATAGGGGGATACACACAGGAAGCAGAATAGGGGACATAGCTGGGGGAAGGCTAGGTGGGGCACCCCCACTTCAGCCCAAGCACAGTACTAGGGAGAACCAAATTGCTCTCAAGTCACAGAGGTCACCAGACATCGAGATCTGACTCCACCTCCCTCCAAATGACAAGAGAGAGATCACCTGGCCAACCAGGAGAGGTCGAAGACAGCCCCTGCCATTTGTAGCGTCCCATGACCGAGTAAGATCGGTAGTATCTGTATAGCCCGAGCCACGGAGCTTGGCACCTGACGTGGATATTTAAAAAAGAACAAATCCAGGATCAGATTGTCCTTCTGGGCCAGTTTACCTCTAAAGCAACACATCCAGAGGTCTCCAGATCCCTTCCCTGCCCCAGACCAGTCTCTTAGCTGGCTCTCTGATGCATGGGCTGCTTCATTATTCACTACTAAGACACAGTCTCTCACGGTTTAAATGAGAGTCTAGCAAGTATTATATGTAGCGCAAGACTTGTGGGGTGCAGCTGGTATTTGTGTGTGTGTGTGTGTGTGTGTGTGGACACGCACGCACACCAGAAGGCAGGGTGGGTTGAGGGGCGTCAAACCAAGCCAAACATATCCCCAAATCTTAGTTCTTTGTGGAAACTTCTGGGTCCTGAGACTTGCACAGGAAGGCTTGCACAAGAATGTGACATTCAGCCCGAGTGTGAGGCCAACCCATTTGTGTTTCCATGGAAAACTGGAATGCTCCAGGTACAAAATCAAGATTTAAAGCCAAATAGGGTGGCTGGCCCCTGTGATCCCAGAAGAAGTGGGGCCGGGGACAGGAGGGTCAGGAATTCAAGGCCAGTGTCCAGAAGCAAGTTTGGGGCCAGCCTAGGCTCTGTGGGACCCTTCTGAAAACAAAACAAAGCTAAACAACAACAAACTAAGCAGGAAAATAAAACTAAAATTCCAATGAGAGAGAGAGAGAGAGAGAGAGAGAGAGAGAGATCCTTCCTACACCAATACCCTCCTTCCTTCCAGTGCATACCAATATTACCTTTCCAAGATCATTGTCAATGGATTCAGTCAATGCCACAGCTTGGGTTGGTTTTTACCTGAAATTTTAAGATTAGAATTCATGTCAAATCATCTTCCATTAATTAAGACGTGAGGGAATACCCATTGGGCATAGATGATGGTTTAAAGAATTAACTTGGAGAAGGGACTGGTCTAGCCAGCAGAAGCCCTGGGGTTGATGCCAGTACCCAGGAAAACCACCTGTCATTCTAGCACTGGGAGTGGTGGAGTCAAGAACATCAGGAGTTCAAGGTCAGCCATAGCTATAGAAAGAAAGAGATGGGGGAGGGACAAAGGAAGGGAGAGCAGGAGGCAGAGGACAATTTTCAGACAAATGTCAGATGTGTGAAATCCCAGGTGGGCTTCCAGGGCTTGAACTTGGGGTGCTACATTTGTGTACAGTCTCCTTACCTGCTCAGTTGGCTCCATGATGAGGTGTTCCCCTGTTTTTTCTGCCCTGATGTCTAAAAGGGATGGGGTCAGTCAGCTGTCTCCCATAATGCTGTCACCTTAGACTTCAAGCACACAATATCCCAGGAACATGGTGTGTAAGCAAGTGCTCCCTGGTGCACGAGCATGGCTCAGATCAAACCCCAGTTAGTGTATATTTCTCATTCTCTTTTTTCCCCCTTTTAAGATAGGATTTTGCTGTGTAGCCCCGGCCGGCCTCAAGCACCATGATCCTCTTGTCTCTGTCTCAGCTGTCCAAAGATATGCTGCTGTGACAACTGACTCTAGTTTAGCCTTTATTTTAATGCTGATTTTTATGAGGGCAGGGTGGACAGTGCGTGTGTGGAGGTCAGAGGACAGTTCTCTCTCTACCATGTGAGTTCCAGGGATTGAACCTGGGTCATCAGACTTAGTGGCCTACCTGCCACTACCTGCTAGTGCCTCTACCTGCTAAGCCATCTCGTCAACCCCTCGTCCTTTAATTTAGCAATGACTATATGTCGCAGCTCCCTGTGCAAGACTGGGGTCCTAGAGTGAATAAAAGGCAGGAGTTTGGGGGAAAGAGGAGGAACGCTGGTGACAGACTGGCAGCCTGGTGTGCAACAGTGGGGTTTAAGTGCTGTAAGAGGGCATATCTGGCATCTGGGTGCCAGCCAGCCTTCCTGAGAAGGATAGATAACAAGTTCAGATTGGGTTAGGGTGCGCTCCACCCCTTCTGGAATTCTGCTAGGATTCTCCCGTCACGCACTGCTCCCTGAAGGAGCAGTCTTCCTCCAGTTTCTTCTCCAGCAGCATGTTCCTGTCTATTCTGTTTTTCCCACTGAGTTGCCTCTGGGTTTATCTGAGCGTCCGATAGTGGTAGATGACCCAGGCCCAAGTGTGGGGCTTCCACTGTGCAGAGAAACTGACCTTCACGTAGTGCTTCTTGTATTGTGGGCTCTAAACGCAGCCTCTGAACTGTCTCCAGAGAGAAAATGCCGTCAGACCATAGCTGCATGGGTCCTGGCATGGGTGGAGTCTGGGTTCCTTCCAGAACTTTCTCCTGGCACCACAGTAGGAAGGACTTTTCATTCATTCATTCATTTCTTCATTCATTCATTCATTCATTCATTCACATATTTAGGGTTTGATCTACCACTGAGCCCCAGCCCCAGCCCCTCACTGGGGAACTCTAGGCAGTTGCTCTAACTCTGAACCATACCCTCAGCCCCTCACTGGGGGATTCTAGGCAGGCGCTCTACCCTGAGCCACGCCCCCAGCCCCAGCAGTTTCAAAACAAGAGTTACTCTGTGGCCCAGGTTGACCTTGAACTCATACACCAAAGTAGCCTTTCTTTCTCAGCCTCCCCAGCAGAAAAACTTATGTGCCAGAGCTCCTGATCGGCAAGATTTAAAAGGATGCATTCCCCTGCAAAACCAAGCAAAGACGTGTGCTTCAGGGAAAGTCCCTTTCCTCTCTGAACCCATCTGGCCGTGACAGTTAGAGGGCTCAGAGGTTGGCTAGCATGCTGACAGATGTCTTTAGGCTGCACAGGCCTTTTCTGACTCTGCTGGTTTTCTCAGATATCCCTCGATGACACTGCCAGGCGACACTCCTGGGACCCTCAGCCTTGCCCCGCGATCATTGTAGAATCATTGATCTGTCAGGAGCCGTTGCCAGATCTGCTGTTCTCTGAACTTCTGCTGATCCCACTGTTCCCTCCATGTGCCCCAGCTCCTCTCAGATGTGGGGACCGTCTGCTCCCGTTTGCCTGTGACCCGTGACTCATGAGCTGGAGAGTCTGTATTTTGCCGCCTCCCCCGCTCCCCTAGCTCCTCCACTGCACACAGTAGATTCTCTGACCGTTGCGTCATCACATTTGACGCTGTTGAACAGAGACGGGCTTGGTGGATCATAAAATGGTCTTGGATTTGTGTTCTCCAGCTGTCCTCTCTCTCCGGTCTGTGGGGCCGGGGATGCAGCTCAGTTAGCTATTAGAACACTTGCCTAGCACGCAAGGCAAACCTTCTGTCTTTGGAAAACATGGTGTTTTTCTTCCTTTTTCTGTTTTCCTCAATGACTCATTTTACAGGATCGACCTTAACAATGTGACCAGCAGGCTTGGGAGATGGCTCCGGGGTTAAAGCTTCACAAGCAAAAAGACCTGAGTTCAGATTCCCAGATTCCATGCAAAAGAGTCAGGTGGAAATGGCAATGGCCTGTATATGAGTCTAGCCTGGAAGGGTGACTCCTGATGTCACCCTTGGGCCTCTTAAGGCACATATACGCAAGTGTCCTCTTGTACACACACACACACACACACACACACACACACACACGGAGGGCTCAGCCTCTGCACATCTCTCTCCTGCTGGCTGTATCAATCCGCATCCACAGTGGCAGGAGATGGCAAGGTGTTCAGTTTGGACTCCCTCCCCCCCGTCGGGACCCCATGTCAGCTCCCATACATCTGCAGGCTTGAGGAAGCAGGTGAGAGTGGGAGAACCCCAAAGAGTCCTCAACTGCCTTTCAGCAAAGGCTCTGGGTGCTCTAGCTCTGTGGTGACGGAGGTGGGGGTTCTCCTCACCCTGGGTCACCTACTCGGCTTGAGCTACCTGACTTCTGCCTAGAGAGGTACCTCAGGGCTGGGGAAGAGGAGTGGAGGGGGTAAAATGGGGAGCTTGGGGTGGGGGCCAGAGGGTCTGATAGACCTATGGTCTTTATCTTGTTAACTTTGTTAACATGTGTATATGTTCATATGTGTGTGCATGCATGTGTGTGTGCACATCTGCGTGTAAGTGTGTATGAGTGCATGTGTAGGTGGAGAGTTACTTCAGCTGTCTTTCTCATTACATCAAACTTGATTGCTTGATTTTTATTCATTCATTCATTTATTTATTTATTTATTTATTTATTTATTTATTTATTTATTTATTTATTTAAGAGAGAGAGGACTTGACTCACGTGCATGCCATCATGTATGGGGGGCCATCAGAGAACAATTTTCAGAAGTCATGTCTCTCCTTCTACCATGTGAGCTTCTAAGGATCAAACTCCGGTCCCCCGGTTTGCTTGCAGTGTCTTTAACCTGCTGGGCCCTTTTGCTGACCTCTGTTTTGTTTCTCTGAGTCAGAGTCTCACAGTCCACAGACCGGCTGATCCTCCTGCCTTCATCTCTGGAACTGCTGCTATGGCAGACAAGTGCCACCATTCCCAGTGACACTGTGCCTTCTCATCATTCGCCAAATGCTGTGCCCACCAAGCAGCAAGCCAGAGACTCTGCTGGCTCCCTGTGCCCCCAACATTCTGAAGCTCATTGGTCAGCAGGCTGGGGACCCAGGCTTCTGCTGTGGAGGCAGCAGGCAGACTCCTGTTGAAAGAGTTGCACACTCAATCTGTTTCTCTGAGTTCTCGCTGCGTGCATGTGCGTGCGCACGCGGGCATGTAATTGGAAACATCAACTTCTCCTGTTTCTGTCATATTTCAGTATTGGCTTCTTTCCGCCCTTCTCCACGTCTCTTGGAGCTTCTGCCGCTCTTTCCTAAATACAGCCATCTTCCTCGCCAGATTGTTTATGTAGATATGTGTGTGTGTGCGTGCATGTGTGCATGCATACGCGCACGTGTGTGTGTGTGTGTGTGTGTGTGTGTGTGTGTGTGTGTGTGTGTGTGTGTGTTTGGCAAGCATCTGCGTTATCCATTGCTGCTCATTCGACTCTCCCTCCATCCGCTTCCCCGGTTGCTCTTTTTTTCTCCCAGCCTCATCTTCTCTGGGATGACTGTCAAATGTGGTCTATCAAAGCGCCCAGTGTTTCCCTCAGCGCCGCAATAGCGTTGACATCTGTTCTTGCAAGCCAGCCCACGACAGTCATTTGGATGCACTGATGCCGGCTGCCTAGGGTGCCAAACTGAGAAGGGAAGAGTGCGGCATGTCGCCTTTTGCCACCTCTCAGCCTTTCTTCTCCTCTTCCTCCTCCTCCTCCTTCACTTCCTCCTCTGTGGCTTCTCTTCTTCCTCTAATTCTCCTCCTTCTCCTCTTCCCCTCCTCTTTCTTCTCTTCTTCCTCCTCTTTTTTCCTCTTCCTCCTTTTCTTCTTCCTTCCTCCTCTTCTCCTTCCTGTTCTACCTTCTCTTCCTTTTTCTCCTCCTCCTCTTTTTATCTGCTTCCTCCCCACCTTTCAACTGTCGACGATTTCTTTGACAGCATCCACTCGCTTGTTCCAGCTTTCTGTCATCCGTCTGGCCACAGGCCATCCAGTCTCGATACGTGGGAAACGTCACCTGCCATGACATTCTGGGCCATTAGTTTGCTTCCACTGAAAAGGAAGCCAGAGGCTGGGGGCTCATGCATGAATCCCTGGTGCCTCCCCCAGTGCTACATACACTGAACATAGCTGTCACCCCAGCATTCAGGAGGATGAGGCAGGAGGATGGGGAGTTCAACTACCTGACTATTCCCCACGTTCCACCCGTGAACTCATGCCTGGGGGTACAGGGGAGCAGAAATCTCCCTTTGTTTGTCATCACTCATGCACATGTCCCTTCTTGGTTGAACCCAAAAATTACAATCTCTTCCCTGTCGTGTCCTCCACAGAGAGAACTCGATGCCACCGCGACAGTATTGGCAAATCGGCAAGATGAGAGCGAGCAGTCTAGAAAGAGACTCATCGAACAGAGCCGGGAATTTAAGAAGAGCACCCCAGAGGTGAGCCGGGACCACAGCGTCACCCTTGCACCGACACTCCTGGTCACCACACGCGTATCCAGGAGTCAAATGGAGCATTGCTCCCTGGGTCCCCCAGTCTTAGTCCTGGGGTTGCGTGTGTCTTGCCCAGGCTGTGGGCCCACGGCCAGGGAGAGGACATCCATATCCCGGAAGCCACCAACCGATGTTCAAAGTGGGCATCAGATTTTCCCACCACCCAGCCCCTGACCCCCATGTTGGGTAAAGTCCTTATAGTGACATGGTGGGGTGGGGTGAGGGGGAAGGCTCAGTCTGCTTCTAGGTTCCAGGCAGCAGGGAAGCTGAGGCCATAGGTGTCTGAGGATGATGTTTCTGGTATGTAGAGCAGTGTTTTCCATGCCGGGCTCTGTGTCTTGTCTGGGTTTCTTGGCCTATGTTGTAGAAAAGGCACCTGGGATGCGCTCCTTACCCAGAGTTTGGTTTTGCTGATTGAGGACATGTTGGGAGGTGCGTGACTGACGTGACTCATTACTATGACAGAATACCCGACACAAGCAACTGAAGGCAGCAAAGGTGTATAACGCTCTGAGTTCCAGGAGAGGCATGGAGGCAGGATCCGGAGACAGATGAATGGTCATGGGGCGTCAGTCTGGGAGCAGGGAGAGATGGGTGCTGGTGCTTGGCTCGCTTTCTCCCTTGGAGTCAGTCTGTCCTTGCTTTCCTATAACTGGATGCTGAGTATGGTTGTGAGTCCCCCACACCGGCTTTATGGGATATTTGGCAAGCAATCTACCAACTGAGCTACAGCCTCTTTCTGGCCCAAAGTACTTTGCTCATACCATCAGCGCCCCTCTTCTGCTTATGCCTTCTGACCACCCGGCCCCACCTCCCCGCAGCAGTTAGCTTGGTGCTGCTCACTCACTCTGATGGTCCCACTGGTAGACTATGGGTCGTATGCTTAGAATTTTGCTCAGAGAAAAAGCAACACCCATGGGGAGCTCCACCCACTTGGGGGGCACGAGCCCCACCCGCTCCTAGGGCCTCTGGCTCCAGGGGGTGGGTGCAGACTGACTTGACAGACGTGGTCTCCCAAATGTCACCCTGGGCCGATTGAGCACCAGGAAGGCCCAGAAGGGACAATGTTCCCTTTTTAAAATGAGTTTTTACTCCTTGGTATCTTTATCCATGAATACAGTACAGGGTTGGTTTCTACCTCTTATTACCCAAACCCAAGAATGGTCTTTTATCAAAGAGTTTGTATCTTGGCGATTTCCAAGGGTGATTGGAAAGCACTCTTGCCCAGTGGGGGAAAAGCAGTGTTGGGCCACGGAGGAGAGCTGTGTGGCTGGTCACTATGTTGCTGAGGCTCCTTATGGGCTGGGGTGCCACGTGGCTGGGTCACGCACAGCCCTGAGTCCTGTGATTGGCTCACTGTGTGTTCAGGTGGTGTGCTGGTGGGGTTGGGTCACCATGTAGTCAAGTCCCCATGTGGCTGGCATGCCGTGTGGGTGGGTCACCAGGTGCTGGGTCAAGTAGAGGCCTTGGGTGTCTGGGGCACACTGGGTTGACCAGGGCTCTGAGATGGCTGCAGCATGGCAAATGTTTTGGTGAGAATGATCTTAGTTTTGAGGTTGTACATCTTTAGACAGATGCACGTGTGGTCATTTGATAAAATTGCTGATGGAGTTTTATCTACAAACTGGAGCCAATATCAAGGTCACTGTTGCAGTTTATCTCGTATTGTCAACAGACAACCAAACAGCTTAGGGGAACAGGGGGGTCTCTTCTGTCTCACACCTCTCCACTACAGTTCATAGGTGCATCATGGCAGGACAGTTCATACCAACACCAGGAGCAGAGGGACTGGCTGTATGCTGTGTCCACAGGGATGCTGAGAGAGGGGCAGACTCCTCACATGCCACACTGAACCAACTCCCTCCAGCATATTCTCCTGCCCAGTGAATGGTCCCTTCCACCATGGGCTGGGTCTTCCCACATCAATCAATCTCCTGCAGGCTTGCTCAGGACTAGCATTAACTAACAATTCTTCATAGATGTGCCCAAAGCTCAGCCTTCAATTTTCAAGTTGACACTGGCATCCAACTAGCATAGATGCTGAAGTTAGTCTGCAAAAAGCTTTGTACATCTCTTCGGCTCAAGTGTCCTTTCAAAGAGAGGAGTTTGCATTTTCTCAAGAAACCTCCATTTCCTTCCTTCCTTCCTTCCTTCCTTCCTTCCTTCCTTCCTTCCTTCCTTCCTTCCTTCCTTCCTTCCTTCCTTCCTTCCTCCTCGCTCCCTTCCTTCCTTCCTTCCTTCCTTCCTTCCTTCCTTCCTCCCTTGCTCCCTTCCTTCCTTCCTTCCTCCCTCCCTCCCTTCCTTCCTTTCTTCCCACATAGCCCAGGCTAGCCTCATGTAGCCCATGTAGCCAAGCATGACCTTGAAGTCCTGCTCCTTCTGTTCCTCTTGCCTCCACCTCCCAAGCACTGAGATTACAAACTAGTGCCCCTGTGCCAGCTCATATGGTGTGGACAATCGAACCCAGGGTTTTGTACATTCTACACAAGAACTCTATCTACGGAGCTGCTGCCCTAGCCCACTTGTTGGTTTTTGAGACAGGGTCTTATGTCATTTAGGATGCCCTCAAATTTACTGTAGAGCCGAGCATGACCTTGAACTCTTGATCCTACTGCCTGCACCTCATTGGCTTGCGATCAGAGGTATGCGCCCTCTTGTCTGGTAGATATTTATGTTCTTAGACATCAGTTCCAAAGGGCCAGGCTTGGGATGTGGCCACATCCATGCCCTGGGAGGAGCTCTTGTACCATCCTGGAAGTGAGCGAGATCCACACGGGTCAAGTGTGCTCCTGAAGATCAGGAGCGGGGAGGGAAGGACCTTTTTATACATTGGACGAAGCAAGGTCCTGGGTGATGTTCCTCCCACGCGCCTCCCATCCCATCTGCTTCACATGTTAATTCTTCACAGAGGGGAAGGAGTAGAAAGATCAGGGAGCCCCTGGGAAGTTTAGGGTGTAGTCTGCTCCCTGCCAGGAGTGGAGCAGGCCAGTTGAGTCGGTACCCTGGCTTACCGTGTCAGTCTCCACACTAGGGAAGCTGAGGTAGGAGGACTGCCGTGACTTCCACGCCAATGGGCTATGGTGTGGAAACCTGTTTTTTTTTTTTTTTTAAAGGGAGGGGGAGGGGAGTCATCTGTAACTGTGGCCAGGGCCCAAGAACATGCCGTCACTGCTTGGCTGCCTTTTATAGCCAGCACAGGAGTGAGTCAGCCTGGAAAAAGAAAGTCACTTAAAAATAAAGTCGTCCCCTCCCCCAAGCGCATGTGCACATGCTCAGCAGGCAAGCGGCACCCTGGGGTTGTCCTGGCCTGTAGGGGTCCAGCCCAGGAAGCTCAGGTGACACTGAGCTTTGTAACTATAGGGTGCCTTCTGCTGGAAGGGGGAGGTCCTCAGAGGTCCCATGTGACCCTGAAATCTCTGGTATACTAATGCAGTCTGTGGGCCTTGGTTGAGTGTGTTTGTGTGCATGGCTGTGCATGGTTGTGTGTACATATATGTGTCCATGTGTTGTGTGTGAGTGCTATGTGTGTTCATGTGTTGTGAATACATGTTGGTATGCTTGTATACTTGTGTGTATGGATGTGAATGCGTTGTGCATATATATTGTTGTGTTAGAAGTGTGTGTGTAATTTGTGTATGTCTTCATGTCCTCATGTGTTACGTGTATGTGTATTTGTGTGTGCAAGTGTATGGGTGTACATTTGTATATGTGTGTGTGTTGCATGTGTCCTACATATTTGCGTGTGGGCACATGTGTGCGCAGGCACTGGACACATGCCTGTCCCTGTCTTCAAGCATCTCTAGACCACAGCCGCCAATTGTGGTTGAGATTCTCACTCAGGTTGACCAGCTGCGTTTTGCTTTTGTTTCAGTCCTAACCAAGCCACAGAGCTCAGCCCTGAATACATTCAGGTCAAGTTTCTCCAGTTGCGTGGGGCACATTCATGCAGATGGCGGAACTGGAAGCCAGGGCAGCTCTCATGTCACACACGGTGTTGTTGAGGGGAGAAAGGCAGACGTGTCACGTTCTGGATCTCTCTGAGGACAGCAGGCGAAGCCAGTGCTGGGCCAGGCGATCAGCACAGCCCTCTTTCTGGAGAGTCTATAGCTCCAGCAATGCCCCCGAGATAGACGACAGACAGACAGACAAACAAATAATGTAGTCCGGGCTACTTAGCAAGACCTTGAACAGAAATGGGGAGGAAAGAGGCTTTCCCAGATCAGCCTGTCATGATGTTTACATTTTATTATCTAGGAGAAGTTCTGGTTGAGTTTTTCAATTCTTTCTCTCCTCAGAAGGCGCTATCCACGTCCAAGTACCATGTGTTATTCTTTGACTTCTAGTCAAAAGGTGACCCTTGGTGTTTGGCTGAATTCTAAAGCTCAGGGGATCAGCTTGGGTGTTTAATCATTCCAGAAACACCCACTGCTCAGTGACAATGCAAGGCGAGACCACCTGACGAAGGTTTAAAAATTAAAGACGGGAACTTCGAGCCGAGTTACCAATTAAACACTTCCAGCCCGTTTATGAATCTTAAGAAACTGTTTTCTCCGTTTTTCTGCGTCCCCTAGAGGAAAGCTTCTCTATGGCGTGATGAAGTGCTGAGCACAAGCAGGTCAAGTCACAGTAGTCCACATTCTAGAAAGATCCTCCAGCAGGTTCCAGAGGGCCCCAAAAAGTGGAGGGGGGGGGGTGCTGGGCTAGCTCCGTGGGTAAAACACCCACTGCACAAGCATGAGGACCTGAGTTCAATTCCCAGTGCCCACCTCGGAGTCGGGCTCAGCAGCAGCAACCGGCATCCCAGCTCTGGGAGCAAGTGGGTGCTGGGGGCCACGAGCTGTAAAGAACACTCCAGATTTAGTGGGAGAGCCTGTCTTCAAAAGTAAGGTGGGGCGGGGCTGGAGAGGTGGCTCAGGGGTTGAGCCTCCGCCTTGCAGGCGGAAGGTCCTGAGTTCGGATCCCAGATCCCACGTATAGACGCCAGGCGGAAGCGGGGGCGGCCTGCGCTTCTGGTCCTGGTAGGGCGGAGCCTGTGAATCCCGAGGCAGAAGGAGGTGGAGGCGTCCATGGTGGTTCGCGAATTCGTCCGTGGTTCTACACACACACAGACACACACACACAGACATGCGCGGGCACATACACACGCACATGCGCCCAGTTGAATAAATAATAATAATAAAAAATTAAAAAAAAATAAAAAAGTAAGGTGGGGCATGACCAAGGAAGGGAGCTCTGCCTCCCCCACACCACTGTGTGTACACACACAACACACTGCAACAAATGCACACCACATACACACACACACAAAGGGATATGCACTCAAGCACTAGTCAAGTCTCAGGATCACTGTTGTAATCTTCTTACAAGGATACACATGCACACATACACCACACGACAACACACACACACACACACACACACAGAGGAATACACTGGCCAAGTCTCTCTAGTGCTCAGTAGCACTCTTATGATCTGCTTGTACACACACACACACACACACACACACACACACACCCCTACTCCACTCATACACAGAGAGATGAGTAAGTTTCTCCAATGCTCAGTAGCATTCTTGTGATCTATTTGAGCACACACACACACACACACAACACACACACACATTAACACAGAGGGATGTGTAAGTCTCTCCAGTGCTCCATGGCCCTGCTGTGATCTTTGCCTCTCAAGACGGAAACTCAGCCCCAGCTCTCTGATCTACAAGATTGTTCTCTCTCCTCCTGTCTGTCTTTGCCCAGACCAGAACTTGACCCTGAACTTGGATATTAAAAAGCCCCAATTCCTGAATGTGGTGTTGGAGGGAGGATTCCTAGACCGTCCCACAAGCAGTTAATCTCTTAGCTTCTCTGTTCCCTCATGCCTGCCTGGGGACAACAGGGCCCACACGTGAACTTGGCCACACTCTTTCCATGAGCAACAGATGATGCCCCCCCATTAGAGTCCACAGGGCCGCCATTCCCTTCCTTCCTGAACCGAGTATCGCTTCCTTCTTGTGTCTGTCTTAGAGTCTCTAACGGGTTATTTTAAGCTCCAGGATCATAGCACTGAGCAGCTGTCCCAAGGAGACACGGGTGGTGACTTCTGCCAGCCTTCAAGACAATGGAGTGACAGTGCAACCCTCCCCCCTCAGATACTAGGTTGAAGTGTGCCAGAGCAGAAAAGCAAGGTTGCATACAAGATTGAGGTGATATGTGCATTTGCCCAGAGCAACTGCTTTGAAAGAGGAAGTTTTATTCCAAGTAGATTGTGTTTTATTTTATTTATTTAAATTTGTATATTTACTTATCTGGTAGGGCGTGCATGGAAGTAAAAGGCAACTGGCCGCACTCTCTATCATGTGAGCTTCTGGGTCATCAGGCTACGTTTATGATTAGGGCCTATATAGTTATTCATTCTTTTATCCACTGTTTGTATTTGCAGTATTAGAGAGGTGAAACTCTGGGTCTTCTGCATGCTAGACAAGTACTCTACCACTGAACCACGCCCTTAATCCCTCACTGGGGGATTCTAGACAGTTGCTCTACCACTGAGCCACGCCCCCGGCCCCTCACTGGGGGATTCTAAACCATTGCTCTACCACCGAGCCACGCCCTTCTCTGGCTCTGGCTGTCAGACTTGTGCTCATTCAAGGAGCCTGATCCATTGGTCCTCCTAGAAGGTGCCTTATTGTTGCTGGACCTGAGTGGTCCTGTCAGTTTCATCCATGTCTTTCCTGCTGCTATCCTTTGCTGCTTGTTTTATGGGGCCCTTTGCTTTCACGTGGCCTGAGAGCAGTGAGCAGGGAGGTCTCCCATGCCCAACGTCCCAGGCCACAGCTTGCACCATCCCAGACCTACTGATGTCATTTGCCTTGTTAGTTTTTGTTAGTTTTTGAGCAAGTGAAGATTCTGTGTTACTTATTTGCTGTGCAAGGTTTAGTTTTTATTTTGTATATTATTTTTGTTTGTTTGTTTTTGAGACCAGATCTCAAGTAGCCCAGGCTAGCCTCTAGGTCATTGTGTAGCTAAGAATGATCTTGTACTCTCTGTCATCTGGTGTCTAGATCACTGGGATTACAGGTGTGCTCCACTTGCCTGGTTTATGGTTGTCTGGGAATGGCACCAGGGCTTTGTGTGTGCTGGGCAGTTCTCTATCCTCTGGGCTACATGTCCCAGTCTATGCAGATGTCACCAGGTCCCCTCCCTGGTCCCATTCCACAATGCTTGCTTTTACCTTCCTTTCTTGGTAATTCCTGGTCATTGGTGAGCGAGCTCTGATGGCCAACTGGTGTTGTTCAAATCTTCTGTGGAATTCAGTTCCATCCCGAAAGACCTTGTTGATTTGTTTTATCTGTCTGGTGCTGGAAATGAATTCAGGTCTCACACTTTGCTGGGCAATTGCTCCTGTCAGATAAGTCTAGAACCCTTCAAACCTTTCTTTCTTTCTTTCTTTCTTTCTTTCTTTCTTTCTTTCTTTCTTTCTTTCTTTCTTCTTTCTTTCTTTCTTTCTTTCTTTCTTTCTTTCTTTCTTTCTTTCTTTCTTTCTTTCTTTCTCTTTCTTTCTTTCTTTCTTTCTCTTTTTTCTTTCTTTCTTCTTCCCTCCCTCCCTCCTTTCTTCCTCCCTCCTTCCCTCCCTCCTCCCTCCTCCCTCCTGCCTCCCTCCTCTCTTCCTCCCTCCTTCCCTTCTTTTCTTCCTTCTCTTTCATTTCCTCTTCCTCTCTTTCTGACAGAACAGGATCTCATGTGCTTCAGGCTAACCTTGAACTTTCTATGTAGCTGAGAATGACTTTGAAATGTCTGATCCTTTTTTCTTTTCATCATCCTTCCTTTCCTTCTTCCCCTTCTCTCCTTCTCTCTCTTATCTTCATCTCCTCACTCCTACCTTTCTCCTTCTCCACCTATCTTCATTTCTCTATTTTTATGGCACTCTGGGTTAAAGCCAGAGCATGCTTGGTAAGTCTTCTACAATTGAGTTCCTTCCAGAATTCTCTGTGTTTATCTTCTTTTTCTTACAAAAATGTTGTTTCTGTAGTATTAAGGGTTAAACCTACAGACTCACCCATGCTAGGCAAGCACTTTACCCTTGAGTGCATCCCCAGGTTTTTTTTTTTTGATTGATTGCGAGACAGGATTTCACTTTGTAGCCCAGGCTGGCCAGGAACGCATTCTATAACATCGTCTTGCCTATAACTCACCCTGTAGCCCAGACTGATCTGCAACTTGCCACTTTCCTGTCGTAGTTTCTTGTGCAGCTAGGACAACAGGCCTGTGTGCCATCAGGCCTGGCTCTCAATATTCTGATTTTGTTTTCTTTTTTACGTGTATGCATATATGAGGTAGATGCGTGCGCATATACATGTAATACATGGGTGACCACATGGGCGCCTGAGTGTGTGTGTGTGTGTGGAGGTCCACCGTGATAGTAGGAATCATCCTCGATCACTTTATCTTCTTCTTTCAAAACGGTTTCTCTAATCAACCCCAGAGCTCTCCTGTAGGGTTCGTCCGGCCAGCCTGCTTGCCTTGGGGAGTCCCAGGCTGTACCATCTGGGGCTAGAATGATGGGTAGGTTGCCATACCCAGCTGCATTTTTACTTGAATTCTGGGGATCTGAACTCAGGTCCTTTTGCTTGTGAGACAAGTGTTGTAGCTGCTGGACCGTCTCGCCAGCCCCCCCCAATTCTTATTCTGAAGTGCAATTTCAAAATGGATTTTTTTTTCAAAGTGGGTTTCATGACTCAACATCTTGCGCAGGGTTCTGAGGCTGTTCCTTCGTTGCTTATTTTGGGAGCTTCTCACTCCCCCCTGCACCCTTAAGGGCTCTAGGGACCCATGAAAACTTACTGGACCCCTCTCAGGTTTTCCCGCCATGTGGACACAGAACTCACTAGACGTGAAGGATGGATCATTTCCGTCTGGAGCCAGGCACAAAAATAAACCCTGCTGTGTTATCATAGGTGTCTGTGATTAAGACGGGGCAAGGAGGTCAGCCCCAAGCTTCCCCCATCACTGACAGGTTCCCGTGGAAGATGAACAGCCTGTTCATCTGTGGTCTGGTCGTCACTAGCCGAGAGCCATTACTGTCTTGTGGCTGTTTGGTTTATCTGAAATATGGGGCCAGACCACAGCCAGTTCCCCTGGGGTCAGGTGCATGCATGTGATCAGAACAGTCAGGCACCCCATTCGAATGCACATGTACATGTACACAGAGTTCACACAGGAAGGAACACAGAAACGCACTCCTGCTGCATCACTAGGCAACCCTCCTGTATGAGACCATCAACTGATTTGGCAAAGCAAAGAAAAATGTAGGTTCTTCTTTGGGGATTCCCACCAGCTCTGCCCAGTTCTCAGGATCTGGTCAGAAAAGGGGGGTCAGCTTCTTTTTGGCTTGAATTGCATGACCAAGTTGAGAGTATTTTTTTAAATTAACTGTTATTTGCATGCAAACGTATTGCTGACAGTATGTTGCCTATTAAGTGATTTATTTGCTAATGTAGAAGAAAAATACTGAGAACTGCAGACATGGCTTGGTGATTCAAGTGCTTGCCGTGCAAACGAAAGGACCTGAGTTGAATTGCCAGATTCCATGCGAATGCTGGGTGGGTATGGTAGCCACCAGTCCTGGGATGCAGTGTGTGAAAATCACCAGCGTAAGCTAGCCCTATGGGTGAACTCCAGGTTTAATTATCAACCAAGCCTCAAAAAAGATAAAGTAGAAGAGTGATGGAGAATATTTCCCAGTAACAACCTCCAGCCTCCACGTGCATTCCTACATATATGCATGCAGCCACACATAACATCCAAAAAGAAAAGAAAAGAGAAAAGAAAAGAAAAATACTGGGTCTTACATTGAACCCAGGCAAGAAGAAATCATCAATGGATATGAACAGAAACTAAAAGAAAAAAAAATTGGTGCTCACTTTGGCAGCATATAAACTAAATTGGAACGATACAGAGAAGATTAGCATGGCTCCTATGCGAACATGACACACAAATTTTTGAAGTGTTCCATATTTTAAAAAAGAGTGCGTGTGTGTGTGTGTGTGTGTGTGTGTGTGTGTGTGTGTGTGTGTGTGAGAAAGGGCATTGTGTGTACCTGTAGAGGCCCAAGGGTGAAGTTCAGGAATCATCCTGGATTGCTTCTACCCTCTTTGCTTTGCAGTTTGCCAGGCTCCACTCTCCAGAGCCTGAAGTACAGGCCGCCGCCATTTTCCACCTGGCATTTCATATGGGATCGGGTGTCCGGACTCCGGTCCTTCTGCTTGCGAGACAGAGGTTTAACCTCTGAGTCATCTCTCTAGCCAAATAATACAGAAATTGAAGCAAAAATATGATGCAGGCGAGTAGAGCACTAAGCAAAGCGCAGTTTATTTTGAATCTGTGAGATCATCAAGCACGGTGTTTCTGGGTTTTTTTTTTTTTTTTTCACTTAAATAAAAATATTGAGCTCCTTTTTGGTTTGAACGAATCCATCCGGACTTGGCGTTTGACTGTGTGGATGCGTTTGTTCATCTTGAATGTTAAGTGTGGGAACTCGCGCCCGCCTTTTTAAGTCACAGAGCTGATAGGAAGGACCCGCCGAACCCAGAGCCGCTGGACTCTTCACATTCTTTTGGCATTACACCATCTGCAGCCGGCGCGGCGGGGCCGTGTGGAAAATTGAAATCGTGCTTCCCTCCTGCCTGTCTCCAGTGTGTTCGTAAATCACCTTTTTTTCCTTTTAAAGTGTCTGGCCTCATAATTTATGTTTGTGTAACCCATTACTAAATTCATGGTAGGTGTTTTCCTTGGCAGGCATTATTCTATGGCTTCTAGGAGGTTTGGGGGAAAATATAGAACCTCTGTGAGTATTTATACTGAAGTCGACATTTTAGTTAGGTTGCTTTTGAAAAAAAATAATGAACTGAGCTTAAAAGAAGGGAAGGAGGAACAGGAGGGGAGGAAGAAGAGAAGGAAGAGAAGAGTTTGGAGCAGGGCGTTCACCCGGTGTGGAAGCAGAGGCAATGTTAAGTCAGGGACTGTGGTGGTGGCTCAAGTGCTTGCCGAACAAACATGAGGACCAGAGTCTGAATCGCCAGAGCCCACATTAAAGACACACGTGTAGCTCGAGTGTCAGCCTGTAATCCCAGGGCTCCTACAAGGAGGTGGAAGGCGGTGACAGGTGAACCCCCGGAAGCTTTGGTCAGATAGCGTGGGACATGCAGAGGAACAACCGGAGAGACCCTGTCTCAGAACATGGAGTGTGAAGACTGACAACTAGGGTCACGCTCTCATCTCTACATGGTGCTAGGGCACACCGCCCCCCCCACATGCACCCTCCATACAGATGTGCACGCATACCTGACACATGCATGTTCTACACAAGCATGCCTTACACACACACATGCCTCCACGCCTTACACACGTGCCCTAAACATGTGCGTACACACACATGCTCTCTGCACATGCGTATATGTCCTGCACACACACACACACACACACACACACACACACACAAACTATAAAATGTAACATTTGGTCCATATCCTCACATTATGAATCATCATAGATTTATTTAATGGACATTATGTCTTTTTAAATTAAAACTGGCAAGAATGATTCTGATATTAATATCACACTAATCATTTTCAGTAGAATTCCTTCACTGAGGTGCTAGGAAAGCCACTCAGTGGTAGAGCACCTGCCTAGAATCCCCCAGTGAGGGCTGGGGGTGCGGCTCATTGGTAGAGCACCTGCCTAGAATCCCCCAGTGAGGGACTGGGGTGTGGCTCAGTGGTGAAACACCTGCCTAGCATGAGCTAAGGCCCTGAGTTCTGTCCTCAGCCCTGAAGAGTGTGTGTTCCGGGGAAGAGGATAGGGCAGGGGAAGGAAGGGGGGAATCCGATTTTATGTTTTCAAATCCTAAGTTAGAAAAACTTTCAAGCCTTTTTGCTTTGAAATAAGGGAAAAAAAATTCCCCTGTTTTCTTATTTAAAATGTTTAAAGAATGGCTTCAGTGTCTTTACAAAGCCAGGAGGATCATTTTATGGCTTGTTGGGGAAGCCCCCGTCCCTCTTCCATGTCCCCCTCCTATCCCTTTGCTGTTGAATGGTCACCTCAAATAACGCTTGCTTCTCAGTCATTGAGACCTCAGGGGCCATTCCAAGCAGGGACTTATTCCATTGGGAGGTGCCCTCCAGAAACTGGGGCGATCCTGGGGTGTCTTCATTCCTAAGTGTGCAAGTGATAATTCCCAGGACTGTCCTAGGCAGGCGTGAGGCACAGCTGTGAATCTGAACACTTGGATAGGCAAGGCAGGCAGGAAGTTGGGTCAGGTCAGGGGAGGCTCCTGGTGAGACTCTGTGAAGGAAAAAGCAAAGTAAAACCAAGCAGCACACCAAACCAGCAAAGGACCTGTGAGAGATATATTCAAAGGTGCCCCCTTTCCACCAACCATCAAGTCAGGTCGTGTGGTCAAATGCAGATTGGGAAAACCAGGGACCAAATAATTATATCATTTTTATGTATGATGTCTGGGCATGTATGCCCTGGAGGTCATGGGACACTCTGCGAATTCAGTTGTCTCCGTACACCTTTATGTGGCTCCAGGACTTGAACTCAAGTCGTCAGTGCCTTTTATACTCTGCACCATCTCTCCAGCCCCCTTGGCTATATTTGTATATTTTAAAGATAGTTTGCTGACTTTTCTCTTGTTTTGATTTTTAAGAAGGACTAGTAGTTAAACTTGGGCTTTGTAGTATTGTTCGTTTGTTTGTTTGTGTATCATAGACAGGTCCTCAACATGAAGCCCAGGCTGACCTCCACCTCACTGTGTAACCCAGGCTGGCTTTGAACTCTTGATCCTTCTGCCTGTCTGCCTCTCTGGTCCTCCAATGTCAGGCATGCTCCCCACCTCTTCTTTGAATTGTTCTGTTTTGTCTTCTGAGACAGGGTCTGACCGACCACACAGCCTCATCATATCCATGGCTTCTAAATACTTCTACCTCAACCCGTTGATGTTGATGTGCTTGGATTTCACATGAAAATGCTAGGAGAGTGTGGCAGCCTACCCATCAATATCTCTCTGAAAGGTGGCGCTTGCAACTCCCCAGCGCAAGCTGACTAGCCAGCTAATCCTAACGGAGTGCTTTGGGTTTAATGAGAACCCAGACTCACTACAGCAAGATGGAAGAGTGATCAGGGTGATTCTCAGTATCAACCTCGGGCCTCCACGTGCATGCACACTCATACATGTGTTTGCATATTTGCACACACGTGCAAACTCTGTGCACAAAAGACAGACAAAACCAAGCACACACTTGTAGCTTTCCGTGGGTGAGAAAAGTGTTCTCTCTGTCCCATTTCCTTCAGCTTCCCTGGAAACCTCTTGAACTTTTCTGTCTTTTCCGGCCCCAAGCCTCTGCTTTGCCAATCCTTAAATTCCTGGTTCTGTCCCAGACCATGTCCAGCAAGGGAAAGATCCGTGCCAGAGCCTGGAAAAGGGAAGCAGAGGTGTTTACCGCCTGGAGACTCCTTCCAAATCTCCTCACTCGCTCTTTTCCAAAGCAAACTCGTGGTTTGCCTCAAGGCAGCCCTGGCCAGAGGACAGCAGGGTTTGCTCTGTGTTTCCCTAGGATGGAGGGGGACGGTAGTGTGCTGCCTCCGGGTGAAGATGGAGATGGCAGGCAGGGGCCACCGAGGACCATGGTGACAGGTAGAGACAGACTGGACATGGAGGGCCCAGGCATGTGGATGGAGGAGGCTGGAAGGCCCTAGCAAGCCAGTCATGCAGTGAGCAGGATGCCCGCCTGCTGTGGGTGCCCATTGGAAAGTGGGACGAACAATTGGCAGCTTCCCTAGTGAACAGTAGAGGTTGTGGGTGTGACTCAACGACAGAGCACCTGCCCAGAATCTCCCAGTAAGCCCCTCGATATGTGCTCAATGGTAGAGCACCTGCCTAGAACCTTCCGGTAGAGGGGTTAGGGGTGTGGCTCTGTGGTAGAACACCTGTCTAGAATCCCCCAGTGAGGGCCTGGGGGTGTGGCTCAGGGGTAGAGCATCTGCTGGGATCCCCCAGTGAGGGCCTGGGGGCGTGGCTCAGGGGTCGAGCCCCTGCTGGGATCCCCAGTGAGGGCCTGGGGGCGTGGCTCAGGGGTCGAGCCCCTGCTGGGATCCCCAGTGAGGGCCTGGGGGCGTGGCTCAGCCTCGCGCACACTGCGATGTCTCACTGTGTAGCCTGGGGTGGAGCTCGCCATGCACCTGCCTCTGCCTCCTGAGTGCTCTAGTTACAGACGCGTGCGTGTACCACCAAACTCAGCCATGGGAAGTAAATGGAATTACTATTGTTATAGTGATGAGCCAACCTGTGCTCGTCTCAGGATTTCCATCCTCCAGCTTCCTAAGAGAATCACAGCCATCTGCCCAATCTCTGCCTGACCCCCTGGTGGACCTGGTCTGGGGCAGGAAGCTCCCCACTTTCCATCCTCTCTGCTCCCTCCCTCCATGAGCCGCCAGCCAGCTCTGGGAGCTGTCAGGGCCCCAGACTGATAGGTCATGGCATGGGTACCCTCACTCTTGAGTGTGACCAGTCTTCTTGAAACATGGGCAATGCTGACCATTTCTGATCTTGAGCTGCGATGCGGGGAGGGGGAGGTATGCATGCTAGTCGGTTAAAGGACAGGCACACCATGTTGAAGCGTCCGTGGGGATGAGGCCAGGGGAAGATCTGTCCTGTCCTGCGAGGCCAGGAATCTGCTCTTGTGGGTCCTTCTCAAATGTTCCTACTGAACGTGGTCATTCGATGGTTGCTTGAGGCTCCTGTGATGGGAAGCTCTGAGAGTGTGGGGCACCTCGGATCTTCCTGAGTCCGTGACTGGCGCTCCTGCATATTGCTTGCTGGATACCTTCGGCCCCATACTCACCCCCTGACCTGGCCCAACAATTCTCTCCCCAGTGTCTCAACTTGCAGTTACCTACCCAGACCCATTCTTGGGGGTTGGGGACAAGATAGAGTCGGGTCCAGAGAGGGGATCTTCAGTTGCCCAGCCATACAGTCTGTCCTGACACAGTGGGAAGGGTCCGATGCACCTCTGTGGTTGGCAGCTTCACCATTTTGTTTTCTTAGTGGGAATTGGAAAAGTCAGCAGGAAAAGGCAGTGTGCCCGGTCTCCCCGAGGCAGGTGGTTCTTTTAAAGCTGGGTCTGGTTGTTACCAGCCTGACCTGGTTTCCATGGAGGCAGCCAGTGGGGGCAGCTTGTTCCTATCAGTCTGGGGCCCTGACAGCTCCCAGAGCTGGCTGGCGGCTCATGGAGGGAGGGGTTCCTCAGCAGCCCCAGAGGCCTCATCCCTCCTCCTGCTCACTGCCTTAGTGTAAAGGAAACCGGAAACGTCTAGTGCTGATACCCTGTGCCTCTGCCCAGGCTTGCCCAGAGTGGCCTCCCTCTATGCTTTGAGGACACATCACCTCTGGGGGCTCGGCTCAGAATTGGGTTGACTTCTTGTACTGTAGTGTCTGTGGTTTTTCTGAAGTCCTCCTGGGCCATACTACAGATGAAGATAGAGGATCAAGCATGGAGCGCGCGCGCACGCATGTATGTGTGTGTGTGTGTGTGTGTGTGTAAGGAATCACTTGGAGTGTGCATACTTGTGGAAGCCCAAGGATGACTGTGGAATCATCCTGGATTGTTCTACCTCCTCATTGCTTTGCTCTGGGATTTCCCAGCCTTTACCTTCTAAGGTTAAAATTGCAGACCGTTGCGTATCCACCTGGCATTTTTTCCGTGCAATCTGGAGATCTGCATTCAGGTCCTTTTGCTTGAGGCAAAGGCTTTAACCCCTGAGCTATCTCTACAGCCCCTCCGCACTGTATCTTTTGAGAATAATCCCTCACTGACCCTGCAGCTCACCGTTTCAGCTCTGCTGACTAGACTGCCTGCTGCAGGGCTTCAGGGGCCCGCCTGTCTCTGCCCGTCCAGGGCTGGAATGCTAGCACGCACCTCTTCATCCAGATATGTTTGCACAGGGATGTATCAAACTCAGACCCTCCTATCTGCAAAAAATCACTTTCTCCACGAGTCATCCTCACCCCCAAATATGTTCTTTGAAGAACTGTGTTGGGGTATCAGAGGGTGCTTAAGTGTGTGTGCCCATGGAGGCCCAAGGGTGACATCAGGAATCATCCTGGATTACTCTACCTCCTCACTGTTTTTGCTCTGGGGTTTCCCAGATCTTCCAAGGGTGGAGTTTAAGCCACTGCCATCTATCCACCTGGCATTATTTACGTGGGATCTGGGGATTCAAACTCAGGTCCTTTTGCTTGTGAAGCAGAGGCTTTAACCCCTGAGCCATTTCTCCAGCCTGAAATTCTGCCTTTTTTTTTTCCTGTCACGCTTTCTGAAGTCATCTCTGGGTTTTTGGGGCGTTTGCATGGCTCCATTCCAGGCTTGCTTGCCGGCTGTAAAAGAACAGAAAACGCTAGAACAACTTGTTAAACTGCAGCCGAGGGGAAGAGCCCTCTCCGCCGCTCTCTCCCTGTCTTTTCCTCCCTCCCACTCCCGCTGTTTTTACAGCCAAATTATCCAACATGCCAGTACACTGTCCCCCAGGTCTGCTTCTGCTTCGTTTGGGTGGGAAGTCTGACTGATGTTCCAGGAGTTGGAGAGAGACGCTTCTTCCCCGGGAAGAACTGCACACCTACTTTTTAGGGTGTTCACAGGTTTAGCCATAGGGCCGCGGGGCCTTCCAGAACAGCCTGACTCAGGAGAGAAAAAGACTACTCCCCAAGCCATGGCGGGGCGGAGCGGTAGGGCACAGTTCCCAGCAGGGAGACGGCCTGTCTGTCACACGGAGACGCTGGGGCATAGATGTGCTTTCACGGAACAAGTGAAACGGAACAAAGGGTTTTCTTTCTTTCTTTCTTTTTTCTTCTTCTTTTGACTTCTCATTCCGAGAGGCCCAGTTTCTGCAGGTGTGTATGTTTCGCTGAAACTTCATCCTGGGTGTTACATCG
The DNA here is from genome assembly GCA_023101885.1 of Typhlomys cinereus. Taxonomy (NCBI): domain Eukaryota; kingdom Metazoa; phylum Chordata; class Mammalia; order Rodentia; family Platacanthomyidae; genus Typhlomys; species Typhlomys cinereus. The sequence goes on along the minus strand of JALPQD010000741.1, from coordinate 495,884 downwards.
GATGATGTGTGCTTCCGCGGTGCCTCTGGGGACATGGTGTCACCCTCTCCAACCCCCTTTCCCCCCTCAATGCTCTGCCAGCTGCAGGTGTCTTCTGCTCAGGGGGTTCCCCTCCTCATTCCCTTTTCTCCTTGGCTGATCAGCAGCTCTCTTCCCCCCTCCCTCCTCCCCCCATCATGTCCCTGGTCCCTTGTCAGTACCTGCTCCCACCCTGCTGATCTCGTGAGCCCTTGCCATACAAGTCGAGGGCAGGCCCAAGGACCCCTGCTCCCTTCAGCCCTTAATACCTCATGTGAAGATGGATGTTGTGTGGTTTGGGGGAGCACACAGACCTCAAGGCAGAACCCAGCACCCTGGCTACTCAATCAGCATTGCTGGGAACCCACCCTTCCTTCCAGCATACCCCCCCCATTTAGTTTAGTGCCATGCGGAGAGATGCCAGGTGGTGGCCGCTCCCCTTCTCACCCTGACAAAGGGTCTCATCTGAAGGGGCCAAGTGCCGTGATGTAGGACGTCGAAGGCAGGAGTGGCTCCCCCTTGCCCAGTGCTTGGCTCCGCCCCTTCCCTGGGCATCTGCTGCACCTGCCACCCTGTGTTCTCTCAAAGGGGGACAGCTAAGCGTGAAGTATTATACATGGGGTGTACAGTGGGGGCCCAGGACTCGGCACCACCAGGGGTGAAAGATGTAGCCTGGCCAAAAGTAAGGCGGACATGACATCCCGCCAGGTTTTGGTTATGGAAAACGGCTCTGACTAGATTCGCTAGCCAAACCAAAGTTCGAAACATTCAAAATATAATTTGGGTTTTTTTTTTCTTCTTGTTTTTAAAGCAATGGTGAATTGAGACATACTTGATTTTTCTTTTTTAAATTATTTACTTATTTAAAAGACAAGAGGAGAAAAGAGAGAGAGAGAGAGAGAATACGCACAGTAGAAGTCAGAGGACAACTTTCAGAAGTCAGTTCTCTCTACCGTGTGAGTTTCCAGGAATTAAACTCAGCTTGTCAGGTACCTTACCCACTGAGCTACCTACCTCACCAGCCCACTCTTCCCTCCTCTGTCTTCTCCTCTCTTCCCCTCCCCTTCCCTCCCCTCTCTTCCCTTACCCTCTTTTCTCCCCTCCCTTCCTCTTTTCCCTTTCCCCTCTCCTCCCTTCCCCTCCCATCTTTTCTTTTCGCCTTTCCTCTCTTCTCGTTCCCTTCCCTTCCCTTCCCTTCCCTTCCCTTCCCTTCCCTCCCCTTCCCCTTCCCTTCCCTTCCTCCCCCTCCCCTCCTCCCCTGCCCCTTCCCTTCCTTCCCTCCCTCCCCTCCCCTCCCCTCCCCTCCCCTCCCCTCCCCTCCCCTCCCCTTCCTTTCCCTTCCCTTCCCTTTCCTTCCCCTCCGTTCCTTTCCCCTTTCCTCCCCTCTTTTCCTCTTTCCTCCCCTCTCCTCCCTTCCCCTTCCCTCCCTTCCTTTCCTCCCCTTCCTCTTTTCCTCCTCCTTTGACAGAGTGCCATGTGTCTCAGGCTGACCTCAAACTCTCCATGTAGCCCAGGCTGGACTTGATCTTCCTGTCTTCACCTCCCTAGTGGCTTCACAGGCATCACCTGCCTTTCCCCCCCCCTTTCCTTTTTTCTTTTTTAAGTAGATTATCACCATGTAACCTAGGCTGACCTCCAACCCACAGTCTTCTTTCCTAGACCTTCCAAGAGTTGGGGTCACAGATCTGGTCACCACACTTGAACCCACTTAATTAATTAATTGATTACAGTTAGGTGTTTTTCTTTTGAGCTGACCTCATTCTGTAGCTTGCTGGCCTGGAACTCACTGTAGCCCAGGCTAGCCTTGAACTTGTAATGACCGACCCTCCTGCCCCTTCCCATGTGCTGGGATGACGGGGGAGCTGAACTGTCTTTTCAAGATGGAGGAACGTCAGCCTCTTTTTCTCATTGTTAGGACAGTGGTGGCTACTCTAGCTCAGGAGGACCTAGGAAGCCACCCCACACTCCTGTCCCTAGGTCACTCCTGGGGCTAGTTTCATTGATAACATTATGAATGTCCCCGTGAGCACTTGTACACACACACACATACACACACACACACACACACACACACACACACAGTCTTTGTCCTGTCCCAGCTGTGGAAGGACTCCGTCCCTTGTGCCCGGGGCGTGGGCACCGTCCCCTCCGTCAGGGTCTGTGCTGGATCCATCTGTCTGGCCAGGCATGGGTGCAGGTTCTAGGTGGCTGCTCACCTGCAGCTATCCTCCTCCCTCAGCCTCTTTCTGAGACTGTGACATTGAAACATCCCCCAGCCCCCAGTCACCTCACTGTCTCGACCCCAGCAGAGGAAACAGTGTGGACAGTATCATTTATTTTAAGTTTCATACTTTTTAAAATTATTTTTATTTCTATTTCCTTTGTTGCTTGCGTACATGTCTGATACATGTGTGTATCAGAGGACATTATGTGTGCCCCTGAAAGCCCAAGGATGACTTCAGGAATCATCCTGGATTGTTTCTCCTCCTATTTGCTTCACTCTGGGATTTCTCAGGCTCTGCCTTTCAGAGCCAAGAAGTGCAGGCGGCTGCCATTTCTATCTGGTGTTTTTATGTGGGATTCGGGATCTGAACTCAGGTCCTTCAGCTTGTGAGACAGAATCTTAACTCCTGAGTCATCTCTTCAGCCCCTCATATTTTTTTTAATATGATTTTTGTGTGGAGTTAGTTTAAAACTGTTGAGCACAATGGCTTTGGATGTGGCCTGACAGGACTCCTTTGCCACCCCATGGCAGCGATACGTCACAGATGAAGGCAGACGGCACCTTAGCAAGGGCTCCTTCCTTCTGAAACTTTCGCTTCTGAGACTTGTACACCCGCAGACATCTATGTGTGTGTGTGTGTGTGTGTGTGTGAGTTTGGAGGACAGTTGCTCTGGGTGGGAATCACTCCTTTGGTACCGATCTCTTGCCAGCTCCCTCACCTCCGGCCCCCTGTGTGGAGATCTGGGGGATTATCTCTGCGTCACCTCGAGTGTTCCCTGTCCCCCCTCTTGCTCACAGAGCTATAATTAACTCACAGGACGCCAGGCTGCCGGCTTCGGCCGGTCGCCAAGAAATCAGTCCCAATTACTACATTCACAATTGCCAGTAATGCCTACTTCGCAGTCCTGCTAATTTGAAACGGCAAGTTCCAACTTTGCCACAGTCAAATTACCATTTTTTTGGTACCGTTCTATTACATGCTGATATTTGTCCATTACCCTGACTGTGTAAACTTGGCATTAGAGAGACAATTGGCTATTGCGTGGTTCCCGAGATGATTTGCATCATGTCTGGCTTAAGAGACTATGAGAGAGCCCAGTTTCGTTCCCCTGGCACCCTAGATATACACACAAGAAGCTAGATCTTCACAGGGAGCTTTGAGGTTTGGGGATAAAAATATAGTTGAGTCCAGGGGTGTATTCTGGAGCTGGGGCTCAGTGGGTGGAACCCTGGCCTTGCATGCAGGAAGCCCTGGGTTCTGTCGCCAGCACCGCGGCAGCCCCAGTGGGGAGTCAGGACATACCCCCAGTGATGTGACATTCCCAAGACATATAAATGGCATTTCCATTATATTTTCTAAAGATCGCAATGCACAACATACTGGAAATGAATATTTTTCTGTGGAGCAGCTGAGTGTGTAGCTCAGTGGTAAAATAAAAATAAAATAAAAGCAGAATCTGAGAGACAACCAACAAAACAAAAATCCATAGGACACCCTTCCCCAAATGGATAATTTGGAAGATATGGATCATTGAGTGTGCACGTGCGTGTGTGCGTGTGTGTGTGTGTGTGTGTGTGTGTGTGTGTGTGTGTGTTTGACAGGTCACTACAGGCCCTGACTCCTCCTACTTGCCATCCTAAGCTCCCAAGTACCCAAGCCACGCCCTCCTCTATTCCCTCCCACTACTTGGGAAACGCAGACCTAAGGCTACTTCTTGCTTTTTAGGAGGCAATTCAGAATGGCCTTCACGTTGAAAGTTAAAAATCTATAGAGCAGGTCTGGGGGCTGGAGAGGTGGCTCAGGGGTTAAGCCTCCGCCTTGCAGGCGGAAGGTCCCGAGTTCGGATCCCAGATCCCACGTATAGACGCCAGGCGGAAGCGGGGGGCTGCCTGCGCTTCTGGTCCTGGTAGGGCGGAGCCTGTGAATCCTGGGGCAGAAGGAGGTGGAGGTGTCCATGGTGGTTCGCGAATTCGTCCGTGGTTCTACATATACACAGACACACACACACACAGACACACGCGTGCGCACACATACACATGCACATGCGCACAGTTGAATAAATAATAATAATAATAAAAATTTAAAAAAAATCTATAGAGCAGGTCTGGAGATATGGCTCAGTGGGTAGAGGGCTCACCTGGCACCCGTGAAGCCCTGGGTTCTATCCCTAGCACTGCAGAAACCAGGCAGGGTGGTGCACCGTCATCTAGCACTTGGGATGTGAAGGTGAGAGCTGGGGAGACAGTTCAACGGGTAAAGGTGCCTGGGAGCAAATCTGGGGACCTGAGTTCACAGCCCGGAAAGCCACATGATGAAAGGAAAGAACTTTTTTAGAAGTCACTCTCTGACCTCCACCCATGTGCATGGTGTGCATGCGCGTGCCCTCTTGTCTCTATCTCTGTCCCTGTCCCGTCTTTCTCTCCTCTCTCTCTTTCTCATTATGTACTTAAAAAGGTGAAGGGAGGAGGATCAGGAGTCCGAGGTAAAGCTTTCTGCATGGCCAGCCCGAGGCCAATCCAGACTACACCTATTTCAGAAAAAAAAATAATTTAAAAAACCCATGTCTTTATAATACACAAAAATTATATGAAATTCAAATTCTGTCACCTATAGCTATTTTTCTCCCTTACTTTTTAGCCCTGTTAAAATATATGCTTTGTGATATCCAGTGTGTGTTCACCTTATCGCAAGACTTCCTGAGAACTCTCTTGAACAGAGATGTGGTTAATAAAGTTTTATTGAAACACAGCCACTCTCCTTTGCCAACTGACTGTCCACAGCAGAGATGGGTCTCTAGGACCCGTTCAGTGTGTTGATCTCCACATGACCCTGTGCAGGGACCCTTCTCAAAACTCCATCCCTGCTGACCTCGTTGTCTTGCCAACTGCCTGACTCAGCCCCTCTGCCTCCAGTCCGGTTATCTGTCAGTCATCTCTGCTTTTCAGAGCTTTCTTTCTTAACTCTGATTTTATTGATTGTCTCCCTCAGTTATCATCTGCAACTCCTAGAAATGAATATTATGTTCGCTACCATGTTCCTAGGAAAAAGCCCAGATCCTGAGCAAATCACTGGTGATTTCAGTGCTCTGAAAAAAGTCCTGCAGGAAAGAAAGCTGCTCTCTGTGGGTTAATCTATTACCTTCCAAAACTCACTGACCACTGAAGTCTCTCTCTCTCTCTCTCTCTGCTTCTGTCTCTGTCTGTCTTTCATTGTGTGTGCGTGTGTGTATGTGTGTATGTGTAGAGGAAGGCACTGTGTATGCCTATGAAGGCCCAAGGGTGACATCCTGAATCATCCTGGATTACTCTACGTCCTTATTGCTTTGCTCTGGGGTTTCCTAGGCTCTGCCTTCCACTGCCATATCTGCCTGGTATTTTTACATGGAATCTGGGGATCTGAACTCAGGTACTTTTGCTTTCAAGACAAAGGCTTTAACCCCTGAGCCATAGCCCCAGTCTTCTTTCTCTTTGTTTATTCATGTACTTTGAAAAGGGTTGGCAAACTCTTATGATTAGTAGTGGTAAAATACTACCGGCTGTAAAGTTGCTGCAGACCACGTGTAAGCTGGGGACCATGTCTGTGTTGTTAAAACTTTATTTAAAACAAACAAGTGGGCCAGTATGTCTGTTTCCCCTGCCTGTTCCTCCATGCCTGTGCTTTACAAAGCAGTGGTTCTCAAGGTGTGTTCCTAGCCTGCTCTGGAAACTTGCTGGAAATGTAGACCTGAGTTCTAAGTCAAGCGCTGTGGCGGGAGAAGGGCAGGGCCTCCCCCGTCTGTCCCTTCCCCAGCCCGATGGCCAGGACTTGAGACACCAGGTACATTTCAGGGATAAAGGCCAGCCAGCAGGCCACAAAGCCTCCTGCCATCTGGTCTCTGCCCCGTATTCTTCCTGCACGTCGTGAATATCATGCTGAGGTCCGACTTTGCCGTTCTGGAACATTCATTCCCAGGCAGAGTGCATCACCGTGTGGAAGAACTCCCCACTGCCGTGGATACTTGCCACGTGGCACCCGCAGCCTGGCTTTGGGTGTGGAGCTCCACTCCACCCTCACCCCTCCTCCTGACCTGACGGCTTTCCCAATCTACACCTGCGTGCGTCCATCTCTGTGTCTTGATAGCCCCAGCCTGCAGGTGCCATGCTTGATTTCAAGTGACATGCCAGTGTGTGAATGTATGTGCACGTATGTGTACATGCTTGTGCGTGCATGCATGTACATGTGTGTACGTGTGCACAGAGAAGTCCGAGTCAGCACCTGGAGGTTCCTGATTTTTTTTCCATGGTTCTGGGAAGTGCCGGTGGGAGGCCACACAGCCATTTCCTCTTCTTCCCCGCCTCTGACTCACAGATTGATTGATGGTTGGAAATTGTGACTCATCCCGTCAGGGGGGGAACGCACAGGAAACTTTTTCTCCTGGCCCCCTCCCCTTCAAATAGGTAATAAATAAAAGCAGCTGGCCCTGCACATGATACCGTAAGGAACCTTTCAGCACACCACAGTTTTCCCTAATCACAGGCTTCTCGGAGAGAGATCTTTATGGGGAAGGAGGAAAATCTCAAGGTCCTAGAGACCGGGCTTTCCTCTTGATCAGATCACAACAGGGGTTTGGTTCTCTCTGAGAGTTTGCACCCCTCTTTTGGAAGGCCTTCTGGGGGCTACTTCGGTTGCACCCACTGCTGATTAGTAAGGCTCGTGGGAAAGAGCCTCACAGCCTATGAGATTCCAAGTGGTTTCATGGGGCAATGAGTAACTCTCTGTCTTAAACTGGCGCATTAAACGCAGAAGAATAAGGTATCCCGGGTTTACATCACAGACCAAATATAGATAAGGCGGACGCCAGGCCTGGGGCCCCGACTGGTGCCAGGATGAAGGCGGGGGTGGGGGTGCCTGTTTTGTGTCACAGGATTGAGGATCCAAGTGGAGCTTTTGCTTTTAGGAACCTCTTTCTGGCCAATCCAAAACAAAGAGCCTGAGTTCCCATATAAAGTCAAGGCCCTGGACTGGGGAGATGGCTGAAGGGTTAAAGCCTTTGCTTCACAAGCAAAAGGGTCTCAGTTCAAATCCCAGATCCCACATAAAAATGTCAGGTGAATCTGGTCATGTCCTGCACTTTCATCCAGGAAGGTGGAGCCTGGGAAACCCCAGAGCAAAGTAATAAGGAGGTCGAGCAATCCAGGATGATTCCTATTGTCAGCCTTGGGCCTCCACAGGCACACACACACTTAAATGCCCTCTTTTATACATGCCTGCGCAGACATGTGCATACACACGTGCATATTCAAAAGAATCATTTATGTTTTACTGCTATTTTAAATCTTTACTCTGCACGTGTGTGAAGCCCACATGTGCATAGTTACATGTCTGTGCACACGCATGTAAAGGTCCAGAGTTGACACTGGGCACTTTCTTCAGGCACTTTCCACTTTTCAAATATATGTCATTTTTTTTTAGATTTTTGATGTTTGTTTTATATTATTTTAAAACAAAATTGTTAATATATACTTTATAGAGTAAATTTGATGTGACCATTCATGCAGTGAGATTATTTAAATGTGAATGTGTGACATATCCATCACCCTGTGTACCTCTCAGTTAGGGGAAAATAAGCTGAGTTTGAGCATATTAACAGGGATAAAGTAGAAAAAAGTTTCAGGAAATATTTGTTGAAAAAATTTCAAGAAACACTCCACTTTTATCATTAAGGCGGGGTCTCTCAGCTGAACCCAGAGCTCACCGATCAGCTAGGCTAGCTAGTCAGCTCGCCCGGGGATCCCCTGTCTCTGCCTCCTGAGTGCTGGGATGACATGTGACCACCAACTCCATCATTTTGATATACGTACAGCCTCCAGCGATGCACATACACCATTCTGTCCCCATACGGGAAGGAGGACGTTGTGGTGTAGACAGACTTCTGTACTCACTCCTGGCCACACGGCTGCATGCCTGGGTCTGTTCGCTCTGCACCCAATCTCCATACCCTGGGCTTCCTTGGTGCGAGGACCAGATCCTCACCAAGTAAAGACTGTAGGGTACAGAAGTGCTGTACCTAAGAGTTCTTGGTAGAACCCCCCTGTGGGGGTCTAGGGCTGTGACTCAGAGGTAGAGCATGGATTGACTCTGGGTTCAATCTCTAGCATCACCCAGGAAGGAAAGAAGGAAGGAAAAGAGGAGGAATGGAAGAGAGAGACACAGAGACAGGCACAGGCAGGCAGACAGACAGACAGACAGAGGAGAGAAGAGGACCACTAAGGGGAAAGAAATCAGCACCTTCATCTCTCCCTATCCAGATCGAAAAGGCTGATTTGCATTTGACACGAGCTGAGCATCTGTGGCTACGCTGCCTTGATCACATCCAGTCTTCTCCCTGGGGGGATGGCAAGGGCCTTGGTGGCACCCGGTCTACCACCACTTGCTGAAGTCATTTCCCTTTCTGGCTCAGGATCAGCCTGTGCAGAGGCAAGCCGACTCTGCTAGTCACCGTGGACAGGGGAAAGACGGACAGCTTCATGATGACAGCATGACTCATGCGAGGGTGTGCAGCATGTGGCTGGGGAGGGCAGTTTTTATCCACTCACCCAGATTCTGGCATCTGCTTTCCCTCAGAGACCTTTTTCAAGAGAGCACCCCGTGTCCCACGATCTCACTTTCCTCTCTTCTAAAAACATATGTAAGACATATCCAAGAATCAGACTCACAAGGTGTATGCACTGAATAAGGGCTGCACAGTTCTCAGCTGGAAACAGCTTGAAACGTGTTACCCCAGTGTCATGGCATTGCAAGAGAATGCGATGCTCAGATGAGTTTACCCCTCATTCTGCAATGTAGCGCCGCCTATGCAAATGTAGGGAGACTTGCTCAAGGTCACCGCATGCAAGATGACGACTAGAACCCAGATCCTTTCGGTCCTACTTGGACGCAGCTACTTGGCTAAAAACTCAGATGCTATCTCCACGGTGTTTCTGCAGCTTGGGAACTGCCTTCTGATCCAGTTTACAAGGGATGGACAAACACCTGCCATGCTGCTTTGTATTTTAAGACACTTATTTGAATACAGAAGTGGGACCATCAAGATTATCGAGCAAGTAAAGGTACCTACAAACAGAACTGGCCACTTGAGTTTGATCTCAGGAGCCCACATGGGAGAAGAATAGAACTTCTGAAAGTTGTTCTCTAGCCTCTGCATGTACACCACCTTCTCTTTCTCTTTCTCTCTCTCTCTTTCACACACACACACACACACACACACACACACACACACACACACACACTAAAAGAAAAATTTAAATAAACGGCCCCCCCAAAATCTCCCTCACTGGAGAATTCTTTTTTTTTTTTATCATTTATTCAACTGTGTGCATATGCGTGTGTATGTGCGCGCGTGTGTGTCTGTGTGTGTGTTTTTCTGTGTATGTGTAGAACCACGGACGAATTCGCGAACCACCATGGCCGCCTCCACCTCCTTCTGCCCCGGGATTCACAGGCTCCGCCCTACCAGGACCAGAAGCGCAGGCCGCCCCCGCTTCCGCCTGGCGTCTATACGTGGGATCTGGGATCCGAACTCAGGACCTTCTGCCTGCAAGGTGGAAGCTTAACCCCTGAGCCACCTCTCCAGCCCCACCTCACTGGAGAATTCTAGTCAGGTGCCCACCCCCAGCTCCTCACTGGGAGATTCTAGGCAGGTGCTCTGCCACTGGGCCACGCCCCCAGCCCCTCACTGGGGGATTCTAGACAGGTGCTCAGTGCGCAACGGACGGTTCATCCTGGAGTCGTGCATAATATTGAAAGACATCTGGTGCAGGGGCTAGTTAAGTTGTGTCACATTAATTCATTGAAATGACATAACTGGTGTTATTTTCCGAGACTTTATGGAAAGCATAGGAAATCACTAGGCATAGCAGCACACACTTACAATTTGAGCAACTTGTGGGGCTGAGGCAGAAGGCTCGTGAGTTCTGGCTCCATAGCAAGATGCTGTCCCCAACACCCCCTCAAGTCCCCAGTGACATGGAAAGTTATGACAGGACCTTAAGCAAACATCAGTGAGATTTTATCTTCTAACGCTACAGAACGAAACCAAAAAGCACGAAGAGTGGCTGTCTTGGTTAATATTCAGTCACAGAATGAAGACATTACCCAAACCATGTAAAGGGACAAGGGGTTTATTTCTTGCTGACAAATCTGGTTCCAGTTCATATTTTAGCTTGGTAGGAGCATTCATGCAAACTTCAGGAGCCAAGGGACCTGGCCATACCACATTCACAGAAAGAACTGAGAGGAGGGCACACTTTCTAGCTTGCCAGTCTGCCAAATTCTAATCAACTCTTTCCATCTTATCCAGCTAGCTACCCAGGGAACAGTCCCGCCCATCACGGGTGAGTCGTCCAAAGCATTTAAATCATCTCCACAGGCTTGCTCAGGGCTTACATTAGATAAACGATCCTCATCCATGTGCCTAAAGGCTCAGCTCTCAGCTGACCATCACACCTCCCAAGTATATGCACATGCACCTGACACACACATTTCCCAGAGGCAGCATGATAAGGGCTGGAAAGAGTCAGGTTTCACAAACTTTCTTGGTGCTGCTTTTCGTGTAGTCAGAATGTTCCCCGTGAAACTGCTGATCAGGACTAAGAAAAGTGTCAATTTGGTTGAATAGAAATGAGCCATTTTGAAACTCCCATGTTGATTCCTTCATCCTCCCTTCATTCTTTATGGACTCAGGCTCTCACATTGACATAATCCTGTCTGGCATCAGAGCTCATGATCCTCCTAGCCTTAGCGTCCTGGGATCAAAGGCTTCCCCCCCCAACGCATGCGTGATAGCTCGCATGAGGAGGTTAGAAGACAGCTTCGTGCTTCCTTCCTCCTTTATGTGAGTCCCAGGAATTGAACTCAAGTTGTTCATCTTGCACCTCAAGCATCTTTGCCCACTGAGCCATCTTGTCAGTCCCTTGTATCACAGACCCTTCATCTCATCAGCCCCCCAGACAGCCCCCCAGACTCTGTCTGTCATTGGCCTGGAAGTCACCTAGCAGCAAGGACCCCCTAGTTCTACCTCCCTGGTGCTGGGATGTCAAGTGTGCCAATACACTTGGTTCTGATTCTCCTTTCTCCATGAACTGTGGGAGATGGAAACATCTCTCCAACACCTGTGTGTGTGTGCACATGTGTGTACATGTTGTATATGTGCATACTTGTGTGTCTTGAGGCAAGGCGACCTCCTGAACCCAAAGCTCAGGTCTTGTAGCTACCCCAGCAGCCGCCAACCTCAGGGTCCTTCTGCTCCACCCAGCACTGGGCTTCCAGGAGTTTGTGAGATCCAAATGGCTTGCTACATGGGCACTGGGATCCGAACTCGGGTTCACAGCAAGTGCACCTAACCCCCGAGCCATCTCTCCATCCCCACCTCCCCTGCTTTCTGAAGTGGGAAGTTCTGCTTAGTAAGAACAGTTTGGAAGGCCAGACCGGCAGAAGCCCCACTTGGCTGCATGCTGGCTTGCGTGGGGGTGGGGGTTCCCTTCCCCCCCCTGAAATGCAGCATCCCCTCTGTTGAAATAGGGGTGGTCAGGAGATATTAGAGAAGCCCGCATCTGGGTGGGGGAGTGGGGCATGCCAGGACACACTTCTAGGGAGACTCGTTGTTCCAGGTCGAGTTGCTGTCGAGCCATGTGCCAGACTCCATGTGAGGCGCAAGTGTCAGCAGGTAAAAATAGTGTCCTTCCAACCTGGAGGTGGGAAGGGGGGCGTGCAGCTGAGCAAAAAATAGTAAGAGAAAGCATAAAACAGGGTGTGGGACCATTGAAGTGAGATGGGGTGGAGAAGGGTGGGAAAGGGGAGCACTTCACTGAGAATGGGGTGAGGGCCCTGCCTGATGCACAGGACCACGAAACATCAGAATGTCCAGGAGACAGAAGCCACCGGATTTCATTCAATGGGCAGGGGACCGAAGGTCTATGGGCTGGCGCTAAGGTTGTCACTGGACCAGAGAGAGAGAGATTTAAGGAGATGTTAAGTTAACCTTTTTATTTCATTTGATCTCTTTTTTCAGTACTATGGGGTGGAACCTAGGGCTTCATGCAGCCTAGCAACTGCTCTACCCCTGAGCCACACCCCCAGCTCCTCACTGGGGGATTCTAGGCAGGTCTCTACCCCTGAGCCACACCCCCAGCTCCTCACTGGGGGATTCTAGGCAGATACACTACCCCTGAGCCACACCCCCAGCTCCTCATTGGGGGATTCTAGGCAGGCGCTCCCTGTCGTTCAGAGCCCCTTTTTATTTTGGTAAAAGGTCTCACCAAATCCCCCTGGGGGAGTCCTGGAACTTGCAGTTCTCTGGCTGATTTCTTTACCTTGAGGATGCCAACATCCCCAGGGAGTTGGGCCCCCTTAAGAGGGAACGTGTGTGCACAGCACCTAGGCGGGAATGCTTAGGTAGAGGGTGAAGGACATAGGGGTTGCTCACATCACCTACAGCTCTGGTGACCCCCGGATAACTGTTCCCTGCCTCCTTCCCCTCACCTGTGTTCCGTATTCCATCAACTTGTTCCATATTAGAGATACTTTCTCTGCTCTCTAAAGAACTTGTGTGTCTGGTCACTGAACCACCAGAGCGACCCATCCTAAAACAAGTGTATGGCTGGAATGAATCCACCCCTTCATCGCTAGCTAGGGACCTGTCTCCTTTTTTGAGGGATATACTGCACAAATCAGGTGTGGACAAAGCACATGCCAGGCCTCTAATTATTCAGGTGAAACTGAGGATCCCGAGGAGGGTGGAGTCTCTGTTGACCCCTCCCCCCATGGGAAGTGCATTCTCTCATGTCCCGTCTCTTCCCGCTTGGCCCGGACGCTGCGGTTTGCTGTTTAATTGATGGGAACGTATTCTCCTTGCCATCTCACCAGGATTGTTGGAACGTGTGGACTCTTTTAAACCAGAGTTCTGTACACACTCCTTGACACAGTGGTACCCCATAAACTCTGCCACCCTTTCCTGAATAGCACTGACCTCCTGGCTGCTTTAATGAGCCCCAGAGGCCATTGAGACTCCCCGAGTTGGCATGGTGACTATCTTGTGACAGCCTTGGCCGTTTGATGGCCTGCAGGTCTCACCGTGCATTCAGGAGGTGGTGACTGGAGCCAGGCTCCGTCTAAGTGCCTCTCGCAGCCTGTGTCGGTGTGATCGTGGGGGAAGGTGCAGCACCCACCCAGGTTTCCTCTATCCACCAAGCCGGCATAAGGAGAGATCAGCAAGCTGAGTGCGCGGGGTAATGCACTGCAAACCCTAGCCAGCTGTGAATATGCGCATTGTTCACTGGAAGACCTCAGCAAGGACCCACTAGCCTTGGAGATTCACGTGCTGCAGGCTAGACAGGGACGAAGCTTTGGTCGTCACCTAGAGAAAGTAGAGGGCTCCCCTCTATCTGCCGTTGAGGTGTGGAACAAACCAGACTTCCAGACAGGTATTTTTTTCTGTATTGAGAAGCCACATGGGTTCACTCTGTGGACATCCATTATCATGAGTTTGGGGTCCAAATGAGTGCCCCCCCATTCCTTGGGAGGTGCCCCCAGTACCCAGCAGGGGCAGGCTTGAAAGCAGATCTGTGCTTTTAAAGCAAAGACCTTGGCTATTATGCTAATTATAGTCTCAAACCAATAAATACTGGTCTAGCGTGGCCATGGCGGAATGGGCATCTGGCGCCCCAACATCCATGGGGGGAGCTCGTCAGAAGATCTGAGAACGTGGACCTGCAAAGATAGCACAGGCCAAGTCTTGACTCACCTCTAGCTTTAAGTAGACCTCTACCTGGTGGGTGTGTGTGTCCTGAGATATGAACCCGGAAATCAAGGAGGCTTGGTCTCCTTCGCCTCGTCCTTCTCTTCCCTCCTCCTCCTCTTCTTCCTGCTCCTTCTCTTCATTCTCCCTCCTCCTTCCTTTCTCCTTTTCCTTCTCAGAAGCCAAAGCTGACCTGTAAGAATTCTGAGACCTCTCACAGATACCCATTCTTTTTTCCCCCTTATCCTTTAATTTGTCTCCGTAATTGTTATTGTGTGTGTTTGTATGTGTTCGTGTGCATGAACAAGCATGTCCCAGCAAGCGAGCGGTGGGCAGAGAACTCTGTGGAGTCTGTTTTCTCCTTGCACTTTTTTTTCTTCTTCTTTTTTTTAAATTCTTTTTTTATTTATTATTTATTCAATTGTTTATGTATCCGTGTGTGTGTGTGCGCGTGTGTGTGTGTGTGTGTGTGTGTGTGTGTGTAGAACCACGGACAAATTCGGGGACCACCATGGACGCCTCCACCTCCTCCTTGTTTATTCTGCCCCGGGATTCACAGGCTCTGCCCTACCAGGACCGGAAACGCAGGCCGCCCCCGCTTCTGCCTGCATCTATACGTGGGGTCTAGGATCCGAACTCAGGACCTTCTGCCCGCAAGGCAGAGGCCTAACCTCTGAGCCACCTCTCCAGCCCCTCTCCTTGCACTTTTATGTGGGTTCCAGGGATCGAATGCAGGTCATCAGGCTTGCATGGCAAGCCCTTTTGTCCTGTGGGCCACATCGAAGGCCCTTCAGCCTCCCATTCTGAGGTGTGGACTGTGAGCAGATCCCTTTGGCAGCTGATTGATATCCTATGATTTGGGGTAAAGAGTAACAAGGGGGCAGCCCCTTGCCATGTCCCTGTCCTTTAAGGTGGGGAACACTCTTCAGAAGGCCCCAGGGTCTTCAGGGTCAGGAGAACCCGCCTGTGCTGCTCACTTCCTGATATCCCAGAAATACATGTATATGAAACATTTTTCTTTTGTAAGTTGACAGAGCAAAGAAGTGGAGAGAGCGTGCGAAAGGTGTGCAGAGCGAACACATGACAGAAAGGGTTTATGGACCCACACAGAGATGTGAGTGACTGAAGTCCCTCAGCCTCCCTGTGTGCCAGGCGGCTCGGCTTGTCAGGCACGCCATAGAAGAAGGCGAGAGAGAGACACATGAAAGGGGAGGGCCGCCCTGCCTGGGCGTATATTCTCTTCATCCTGACTTGTCATAATCTTCCTCTTGTATCTGGGAGGCGCCTGATCGCTGCTCCAACCTGTCTTTTCAGGCGCCAAGTGCAAGGAGCGTCTCCAGGGACCAGGCCTTGCACCCAGCAAGTCAGGCATGGAGGGATTAGGGCCTGAATTCACTCCCATGGGTGGTGCAACATGATCTTGCTTACCTTCCCAGAAATCCCCTCAGTTCAGAGAAAGACAGGTAGACATAATCAGCTGAGCCCTGAGGGACGTGCCTCATGTCACCTTGAAGATGTACTTCCTGTGGGACCCCCGATGGCTTAGTCCCTGTGGCTACATGGTTACGTGGGACCTGGGGATGCCCCCACCAACAGTCCCAGCCAGCAAAGGACCTGGCTGTATTAACACTTCCCCGTGTTCAGAAAGCCAAGCTTGACATTCTGTCTGTTTGTTCCTGTGGAGATCCAAGGGTGACTTTGGGAATCAGGCTGGATTACTCCACTTCCTTATGGCTTTGCTCTTGGGTTTCCTAGGCTCCGTCTTCCAGGGCTGGAATTACAGGCCACTACCACATCTACCTGTATCTTGGGATTCCATAGCTATACTTTTTGCTTTCAAGATAAAGGCTTTAACCCCTGAACCATCTTCCCCACCCAGAAAAGAGTTTCTATAGTTGCTGATGACAGTTCAGCCAGCGCCCTCCAGGGGCCTTCATATGGATTTGCTGCTTCCTGTTCCTGACTCCCTCTGAGAAAGGGATAATTTGGCATGTGTGACTTAGCTAAGCATCTCCTTCAACAACTCATAAAATGCCAGCAGCCTCTGCCCACAAGGGGCTCCGAACTTGAATCTGAGGGAACAGACTTGAAAGTGCAGGTACCAGAGGCTTTTAAAGCTGCCCGTTCGTGTGCAGTGTTATTGGATGCAAATTCTTTTGTGAATCAGTCTTCAGTGGCTTTAAGGAATAGTCACTGGGCTCAACCCAAGCTTCCCTCTGTAGATGGGAAAAACACACAAGTCACAATTCCAGAGCAAAATCGCTTCATTCAACTGCGTTCCTGAAATGATTCATACTGTAGCAAGGGGTCACATGGGTGCCATACTCTCTAGAAAGATCTGGAAAGTGGCCCCTAGGCCAGTTGCTTCCTCTTCCAGATCTCTTTTCCTTAGATGGAACATGAACATGGGGGCTGGGGGGACACAAAGGGTCTCCCAGTCATGGCTCCCCGGGATGTCTGAGGATTAGAGTGATTTGAATGCATAGAGCTTTGTCTTGGATTGCTTTCTTTCTGTCTTCACAAAAGAAGAGGAAAAGGAAGAGGAGGAGGAGGTCTGGAGGAGCTCAGTGGTCCAACACCTGCCTAGAATCCCCTAGTGAGGGCTAGTGGCCCAGGGCCTGAGTCCCTCCATGCTGCTCTGGTGGGTTTCAGCAAGCCCTGCTTCAGGCCTACTGTCTTTGTTCCACCTGGGTCTGGAGCTAAGCAGGAGCACCTGGAATGAACAAGCCTTGTGACACACTGTGACGCCTGACTTCTGGTTCCAGCACTCAGGAGCTGTGGCAGGAGAATTGCTACTTCCGGGCTAGCCTGGGCTACATAGTAAACCACAAAAAGGGTGGTGGGCTGTGGCTAGGTCAGGGTTACCAGAGTGCTCATCTAGCATGCACCAGGCCCTGGATCCCATCCCCAAGACCACCACAACCAGGTATGGGGAGGGCAAGTCTGTCATCCCAGTGCATCGGGATTTGGATGTAGAGGAGGAGAATTCGGAGTTCAAAGTCATCCTCGGCTATATAGCAAGTTCAAGGCCAGACTGACTACCTGAGACACTGCGCTGAAAAAAGAAAACACGTCGTCTTGACCTTAGTTAGAAACTCACTTGCTGTCCCACATTCTGGAGTTCCTCATTTTTTTATGAATCTGGTGTGGGAGGAGACCTTGACCACCCGTGCAGACCCACACGTCCACTTCTCCAATTCGCGGGTTTGGAGAGCCCCACACTTGGAGCGGCTGAAAGGGACCCGGGAAGTCCAGTCATCTCAGCCCGCGGAGCTCGGCCTAAAATAGTCAGGAGCTGAATGTAAGGCCTCCTTTTAGCCAGATCAAAGGACCCAAACTTCTAAAAATATCAAATTGGCTTTTTAAGCATAGTTTCTATCTTTAGCTGAAAATGTGTGTGTGTGTGTGTGTGTGTGTGTGTGTGTGTGTGTACTGGCTTCTGGAAGGTTCTTCCACATACCCGTCGAAATTCACATCTACCTTGAAAAATGAGCCCCTGGGGACTGCAGTCAGGGCTGAAAGGTTTTCTCTGTGCTCTTGCCTTTCCCCCTGGCTGGAGTCAGAATGTTCAACCCCCTCTTTTCCTTCTGAATCTATCTCTGTCTTCTTGGATCTGGTGCACAAAAGAGGCAGCATTTTGCTTCTCGTGTCTTCTTTTTTTAATTTTTAAATAATATTTTATTTCATTATTAAATAAAGATTTTATTTATTTATTTAAGAAGACGAGGGAGCAGACACACGCATAAGCCATGGCGTTCAGGTAGAGGTCAGAGGACAGCTTTCAAAAGTTAGTTCTCTCCTTTTACCATGTGGGACTTCTGAGGATTGAACTCAGATCTCCAGGTTTGCACATAGGCATCTTATCCACTAGGCTATCTTGTAGCTGCTTTCTTAAATGCTTTTTAAAAAATACCTTTGAGAGATAGATAGATAGGTAGGTAGATAGATAGATAGATAGATAGATAGATAGATAGATAGATAGCGCAAGCAAGAGAGAGAGAGAGAGAGAATTCCTTGATGCAGGGTTGAAGGCCAGAGGACAAAGTCATTTTTTCCCTTCTACCATGTGGGCTTCCAGGGATCAAATTTAGGTTGCCAGGCTTGTACACGAGTGCCTTACAGGTCAGACCATCTCTCCCCGCCCTCCCTAGCTCCAGTCACATCTTTAAATAATACCTTAAATTGGCATATATGAGGCACTATCTTCGGAGTGACATGGGACAGAGCGCTTGGTTTGCAAGTCATATGGCCCTGGATGCATGTTCCCACACAGGACGGCATCCGAAATATTTGTATTTGGATTTCAAATGTGCTCTCCAATGTGTGTTGTAGCAGATCGGCCTTTCTAATTGCCTGGCTTGTTAACATGCAAATGAGGTTTCTCTCCCCAGCCAGTCTTGAGTGATAGTCAAAGAAAGTGGCCGGGAATCTGGCTGAGTAGTGATGGATGGGGTGGGAGGGGGATATGCAGGCAGCCTAGGGTGGAAGACTGCGGCAGACAGACTATTCCCAAAGAAGTCGTGAGACTTTGAATACTAGGACAGGCGCTGTATAAAGAGCATCCTGCCAGGGGTCCCCAGGGACCTGCCTGGATCCCACCCAGGGTGGCTTGATGCACCACCAGGGGACCACGCTCCCAAGTTGGGAGGATCCAGCCTTCCACCTGAAGGCTGTGTGTAGCATCTAGGATCTCCCTGTTCCTGACTGGTTCACTGACCTTTCAGCTGATTTCTTTTCACTGTGGGGTACCTGGCCATCTGGGGTCACTGCGTTGGGTCTCGGGCCAGTTTCATCTGTGGTGGGAAAAGAACAAAAGACTTTTATCATCATGGTCACCCACTTTGTGTCTGGCACTGAGCCACAAAGCCAGCTAACCGTTCCTCTCAGCAGCCCTGGGTTAGGGAGTCCCCCTTCTGCCCCTGAAGAGATCAAGCATCAGACAGGTAGGGGACTGACTCTCAAGGGTTGTGACAGACCAGATTCCAATTCTGACTTAAAGTGACTTAGCACCATGTTCTTGTTGACTATGCAGTAGCCCACCCAACCCTCTGAGTTGAATATCTGGACAGTGGAAGAGGAAAAGCTGAATTCCACAAGTTGTCCTCTGACCTTCCAGTCACAGGCACACATCCTTCACATACTCATCAGACACACACACACACGCACGCACGTGTGTGCACAATGGCTAGATAAGTAAATGTAAAGATCAGAGGCTTGGAAAAGGGTACATGACGTGGTCTAGGCAGCTCTTGATCCGAACCTGCCTTGGAGTTTCCTTCTTCCCTTGTCTTCACAGATGGTTAGGAAATGAAACCCCTCGTTGGTATTTCCAAAACTTCTTAGGCAATTGAAAGCGTTGTAAAAGCAATGACGACAGAAAGGAGGGAGGAGGAAGCCAATGCTTTGATTCCCAGCTTACAGGAAACTCCAGCCACTGGGAAACCTAATGCAGGCGGCCCTGGGAAACCTCCACGCCCAGCTGGATCTAATGCTGTAGTCTAAATATAGATGGAGATACATTTCAGGTTGGCCTTTTCCACCGGGCAAAGGACGTCATACTCCCCCAAGTGCCCTTTATGTTAGAGACAGTAGAGGGGCTTGGAATGGTGACCTCTGGGGCAAGGGCAAGGCCCGGCTGCCTTCAGTATCTCTGGGTTTTGGTTTTTGTTTGGTTTTGTGTGTGTGTGTGTGTGTGTGTGTGTGTGTGTGTGTGTGTGCGCCTGTGAAGACCCAAGGATGACTTCGGGAATCATCTTGAATTACTCTACCTCATTATTGCTTTGTTCTGGGGTTTCCCAGGCTAATTCCAGGACCAGAATTACAGCTGACCACCATATCTGCCTGACATTTTTTACATTGAATCTGGGGATCTGAACTCAAGTCCTTTTGCTTTCAAGGCAAAGATTTTAACCCATGAGCCATCTCCCAAGCTCCTCTGTGGCCATTCTTGTATAACTATCTGTGTCAACCTGCAGGACTAAACCCTTAGCCCACCCCCAGGACCACAGTCCCAGATGAGCAGTACTGAGGTGTCGCAAGTCTGGGAAAGCTAGACATCAGTGAAAAATACTGGGTCTGTGGGCAACTGGTTGGCACCCACAAAACCTGCTCATAAAACCAACACGTACTCAGGATACGACAAGCCCCAGAGAAAATAAAACCAGGCAAGATGCAATCTGTTTGCATCCTGGGCTCCCCGGAACGGCCTCCCAAGGAATCAAGATCGCATTCATCTTAATTTTATTATACATTAAAGTTCCGAACATTTCCAGTCGCTGCCGTCCTTGTTTGAGAACGTCTGCAAGTTATAGAGCGATTTGGCGCGGCTGTCGAGCCAGGATTCCTGCCATTTATTGGGGCCCTGGTTTTATTTAATAGCCAGATGAATGGAACAGTTAATAAAAGAAATATTGCTTTATTCCCTGACATTTATGTCCTTGGTTTCCAATAAAGAATTGGAATTATGAATAGTTGATGGCTTAAATTGATGTTTTATGTTGAACGCTCGCTGTAATTTGCCCTCTGAGGATTGTAATACTGAGAAACAGATGGTTTTGCGCAGTAACAAATTGCTATGTGTATACAGTGTAGAATCTTGGCTTTCAGTTGCTTCTGAGCTGACCTGGCTCCTGCCAGACCCTGGAGGGAGGGAACAGACCCCCCCTCCTCCAGGAACGGGGCTTCTCGCCGAGGATGAGGTGCAGCCAGACCTTGGCTAAGGGTACAGATCAGGTCAGAGTGGGAAAGGGGTGGTTTTGATGTGGGGCTTTGCATGGATGTAGCCTGGATCCTTCCTGTAGTGCTCCTCCTCCCTCCCCCAGCTGCGTTCTGTTCAAGGTCTTGGTGGCAGGTGTGAGATAGGGGACAAGTTCTACACTGCAGTCCACAGCCCCCCCCCCCCCAGAACAGGGAGAGGAACCCAGTTGGGGGTGCATGGTTGTAATTTAGCAAGCTGAGCTGCCATAAGGTGTTTAAGAGCTTGGACTCTGGAACCTTGTGAAGTGGGAAGGAACCTTCCGGAAGTTTCCAAAACTCCTCCCATCTTGGTTCCCAGGTCCAGAAAATGTGAATGATAACAGAAGCTACATTCCCTTTAAGAACATTAAATGCAAATTGGTCCCAACCAAACAACACGGAGTCTAGTGCTGCCTTCAGGTGTTGCAAGAAGGAAAAGCTTCACACGGAACTGGGGATGTCTCGGTGGGCAGAGGCTTGCTTCAGCATGCACACAGCCCAGGTTCCATCCCCAGCGCTACAGAAACCAAGCATGGTGGTGCATGCCTGTCGTCCAAGCCCCATAGAGATGGAGGCCAGAGGATCAGAAGTAGAAATGTGTATCCATAATCTCAGTGCTTTCCCTCACTGTAGGATCAGGGGTGGAGACAGGAGCACGCTCAGCAATTCGTGAACCATCTAGCCTAGTATTTGTGCTGGTGAACAAGCAAGGTGGAAGGCAGGAACCGACCCTGGAAATTGTCCTTTGATCTGCACACCCCTGCTGTGCATACGTGTGCATGCACACATACACACACAAACACACACGTGTGCACACGCACACTCGCCCCTGCATGCCAGAGGTGCTGTCTCTCATCTGCGAGACTGATTGACCAGTGAGTCCCTGAGACCCACCTTTCTTCTCCATTCTCAAGCTGGGGTAGGGGATCGCATTACAGACACACTCTTCTTTCCCCACTCGCATGGATGCTGGGGCTCAAATCCAAGTCTTCACGCTGGTGCAGCAAGCTCTCTTCCTACTGAGTTGTTTCCCAGTCTGACTAATGTCAGATCTAGAAGCCTTTGGTTACTCCAAGGCAGGCCCTGGCTTCTGAGGATTGTTAATGGGGCGGACAGCTGGGTGGCCTAAGGAAAGAGGTTGGATCCCCCTGAGATTCAGCCTTGTCTTTATTTAAATAGAATGTTGGCCCTCCGTCTTTGGGAATGAGTCTCCAGAAGAGAGCTAGGGGCCAGCAGTTGGGTGCACTGGTGGTGGAGTTAGGATCCTACTGGGAAGCCCTGAGGTCCCTTGAGAACCTTTCCTGTTTTGTAGTAACTCACAGAACTGCTGATCCAGGAATCACTGCCCACCGTAACGGGTTGTTCTTGTGATTCATTCATGTGTTTTCCTAACAGGATCAGCTTCTTCCCTTCTCCGGCTGTATAACCTTCAAGGGTTCCTTAACCTCTCTGAGCAGTTGAACAGACCTGTCTTTTTCTCCCCCCGACTCCCATACTGAACCCCAGTCTCAGCCCCCTGGCCCGAGAAAGCAGCTTTCCCTGGACTTCCCTTGTGCTCCCAGGAGTGTGGCCTGGGCCTTTCCGCCTTCTCTCTTCCACCTCCACTGGTGTTCCCCTCTTGGCTGCGGGCTCCGGGCCTCCTGGCCAGCCGTGCGCGCTTCTGGCAGACACCAGGACACGCTGGCTCCTCCAGCAGGCACCTGCCCTTGCAGCCGGCTGCCGGCAAGCCTGCTGGCTGCCTCCCTTCCAAGAATGTTACAAAAGGTTCTTTGGCTTCGCTTCCCGGAGGAGATCTTTGAGAACTTGGAGACTCGGGCGTCTCCGGGTCTGGCTGAGTGGATGGGTTATTGGAACCTGTTGGGGTTGGGGGGGGTTCTGTCTGCAGCACCCTGAGCCCCAGCTTTGGCCAATTCATCTAGGCTGCTTGGGTACCCCCTCACTTTCCTACAACTCCCACTTCTTGTCACTACGGCTCAGGTATGCCTGCCATGTGAACTTCAGAAAATATTCTTTGCATAAACCCAGAGGACCCTGCACTGTTACCCGAGCATGCGTGTCGTGAGCCAGAGGTTAGAGAATGAAGAGGCAGCCATCCAAACCCAGGGCATCTCCCTGTCTGTGTCTCTGCCCATTTCCATTCCTGCTTCTGGAGCTTCCAGAATGGGGAGAGGAGGAGGACGTTTGACCTTGTGAAGATGTATTCATACAGGAAAAAAGTTGCTTATTCTTATTATTTTGTTTATTTTCATATTTATGTATGGGGATTCTGAGTGCGTGTGAGTGTGTGTGTGTGTGTTCACACGTGTGTTTATGGATGTAGAACTCCAAGGGTGACATCCGAAATCATCCTCCATCTCTCGCCCACCTTATTGTTGTGACCTGGGTCTCTCATTGGACCCGGAGCAGCCATTAGGACTAGTCTGCCCAGCCAGCTTGCTCTGGGGATCCCAGTCTTTGCCTTGCAGGGCTGAAATGATAGGCAGGCTACCATATCTACCTGGAATTTTTACAGGGATCTGAACTCATGTCCTTTTGCTTGTGTGGCAAGTGCTTTAACTGCTGAACCATCTCTCCAGACTCAAGATGGGCTTTTCGGAACCAGGATAGCAGCTCAGCCTCCAGTGCCCAAGCAGGCGTGGTGGGCTGGCACCATACCCACTTCCCAGTGGGCAGGGAGGTGCTTCCTCTGGCTGACTGCCAGGATCCAACTTTCTTCCCTCCCTTCTTCGACTCCTGTGGCTTGTCACGTCAAGGGCAAGACAGAAAAACTGCTGACCTCCTAGGTTCACCGCTGCACTTTGAAGTGTGTTTCCTTTGGGGCCCCAAAACACACTAGTGTGTAGGAAGCCCGGAAAAGCCCCTTGGACCTCTCCGCCAGACACAAGATCCGGCCTCGCCCTGGATCTTGGGCCAGGCTGAGCATCTCGTGGCTCAGTGCCAGTGTAAGACCAAAGCCTCTGGTGGTGGGATATGGGAAGGGGCAGCTACTGGAGACCCATCATCGCTCTGGCTAGATTCCCTTCCTTCGGCAGGACTTCCGTCTCTCTTCCTTCCTCCAGTTGGGCTGAAGCTGGGGCTGTTTTGTTTCATCGATGTGGGCTGGGGAGATGGCTCTGGAGTTAAAACTTTTGCCTCAAAAGCAATAGGACTTGAGTTCAAATCCCTAGATCCCACCTGAAAAATGTCCGGTGGATATGGTAGCCTGTGATTCTGGTCTTGGGAGGCAGAGATTGGGAAACCCCAGAGCAAAGCAATAAGGAGATAGAGCAATCCAGGATGATTCCCTTGGGCTTCCACAAGCACACACACACACTCAAATGCACTCTCTCACGCACACACACACACACACACAAAATCATTGCAAATGCTAGAAAACTGCTTTGAAATCTCAGTTCTCCAGCACACGCAAGACTGCTACTTTTCTTTGGTTTATTTTGGCTATGCCTGGAGAGTGAAATTACCACCCCTCTTCCAGAATACCCTACCATCTGGGTGTTAGAAACATGTGGTTTCTGAGGCCAGTGATAAATTGACCCTTAAAGACACCTCCCTCACCCCCAACAGAATACTGTGACCCCATCAACAGCAGCAAAAAGAACTGTGATCCAATTGCCGCTAAGATTAAAGTCTCCCCAGGTGGCCCGCCTGGCTCAGGGGAACGGTGGCAGGCTGCCCGGCTCAGACTTACTGACTGTGGCTAGAACTGGGTCGAGTTGGAAAGCATATAGGTTTGGAAGTTTTCAGGCTTCCTAAGAAAAATGAAACTTTGTGCGCCAGTGTGAGGCCTGCCAGTTGGGTTAATGGCAGAAGCACATGCATACATGCGGGTGCATGAGTGTGTCACAGAGAGTTCCTATTCTGAGCGGTTTGGGAGAACAGCTGCCTAGCACCAAGACACATGTGTCTCTAGTTCCTCCACCCTCCTGGTGTTCCGACCAAAATAGAAACTGGCCTCTGTCGACCCAGACTCTCCCCTGGCAACTGGTCAGCGAAAGCTCTTCCAAGTGTTTCCCCACAGACTACGCCATTGACTCGGGGAGCTTTCTTTCTGGAAGCTTTATTGTTATTATTACTTTTTTTTTTTTTACTGGGCTGTAGGGGAACCCGGGGCCTTGTGCTTGTGACGTAGGTGCTCTGCCAGGGAGCCACATCCCGGCCCCTCCCTGGGGGGTTCTAGGCAGGTGCTCTACCACTGAGCCATGCCCCCAGCCCTTGTTTTCTTTTGCCGTTAAGACAAGCTCTGATCCTGACCATTCTCCTGCTTCAGCCTCTACTGGGTTTATAGACTTGTGCCGTAGGCACCTGAGCACAGTTTTCTCCTCTGTAGGGCCCACATCCCTTCTTTAGGGGACTTCACCAAATATTTCACAGTCTTAACATAGTCACGTGGACTGGTGCTCGTTGGAGCTCCAGTTAACTACCCAAATGCCTGGCCTCCTTCTTCTGCTGGAGCAATTATGTTTAATGTTTGCATTCCTTGTCTTTTAACTGAGTAGCTCTTGTTTGTCTAGCTGTGCCTTGGGGGTACAGGAGGCTAAAAGACAGGCTCCCTCTCTACCTTCAGGTTCACTCAATAAACATTTATATCCAAAGGCTGCGCTGAGACAGTCAACCTAGGGAGGCCTGCGCTGCCCTAGGCACTTACAGTGGGTGTGAAACACGCGAACAGGCTGGCTCAGTTGACAGTCAGTCTGTGCCAGGTGCACAGGATTCCAGGAATGGTCGATTTTGCCTGAGAGAGCTGTGGCTTCATGCTGCGGCTGACACAGCAGTCCCAGGCCTGCCTCCTGCCTGCTGCTTCTGTACCTGTGTTGGGCACAGGTTTGGGATCTGCACGTGTGACCTCCCTCAGAACTTCACCTGCCATAGGGTAGGACCAACTGGGTGTGGCGGTGCACTTCTGTATTCCCAGCACTAGAGAGACAGTTTGAGGTCACTCTGACTCCATAGTCTCAAAAGAAGAAGAGGATCTATATGCCTGCATGTGTGCTTGCATAAGTGTATATGTGCATATATGTGTATGAGTGTATATGTATGTGAGTGTAAGTATGCATATGGCTGTGTGTCTGTGCGTATAGCTGTATGTGCATATGGCTGTGTATCTGTGGGTATAGCTGTGTGTGTATGTGTATATGCTTATGTGTAGTGTTTGTGTGAGGGTGTATATGTGTGTGTATGCTTATGTATGTGTGTACATGCGTGCATGTGGAGGCCGGCCTTCCCCTTTGGGCACTTCCCCTTTGGGTGCTTTCCACCTTCCTTTGGGCCCAGGGCTTCCTGTTGGGCTCACTGGTTTGATGACAGTGACTGGCGACTGAGCCCTAGGAACCCTCCTGCTGCACCTCCCTGTGCTGGCCTGACCAGCACCTGCCACCACATCTGGGTGCTGTGGATCTAACTCAGGTCCTCTTGCTTGTGTCTCAGCCAGGGAGTCATCTCCCCAGGCCTCCTCGTCAGCTCTTTTCAATCCATAGTACCTGTCACTGATCCTCACTCATTCCTCCCATGGTTGTAGCCTGCATTGCTCCCATTTCATAGAATGGCAAGCCGAGGCCCAGAGAGGGTGCGACAGCAGCCCAGAGTCCTATAGGATCCATCCAACAACCTGGGACTGATCCTGCAGACCCTGAATCCAGAACTCGGTGATGATCTGTCTTTCCACTTTAACTGATCTCTTATTCCTTCCAAGGATCAACTCTTGCCTCCTCCCCTGGAAAGCTCCCCCAAACCTGGACTGCTGTGGCCGAAAGGTTGCTTGTGGGGGGAGAGAGCTGAGTAGCAAGCTAGTCACTCCTCCTTCCCCCTTGGGGGAAGGAAAGCAAGCTTGCATGCTAACTGACCACTTTGGGTAGCATTGGGCTCATGGGACCATCATCCTGGAGGAAGTCCATCGTAACCCATGTCTTCTCTGGGTTGACCCCACTGGGCTGTGGATACAAACTGGCCCTCTAGATTTCCTGGGGCGCTTCCTAGCACAGAGCAGTCTCACACGCAGTGCCCCAACGTCGGACCACACCACGTCCAAGGAAGAACTGAGAGAGGAAAATACTTTCTCGCTCACCAGCGAGCCTGTAGGCCACGCTCCTGAACAAGCTCCCTCCCTCTTACCCACCTGCCCAGGGAACCGCCCACTTACTGCGGCTGGGGGGCTGGGGGGCTGGGTCTCTGGCAAGGTGAGATTTTCTCCCCCAGGGTTGCTCAGGGCTTGTCTTATTTAAACTCTTCACGGTGTGCTAAAGGCTGAGCCTTCGGTTGTCAAGTGGACACCTGTATCTCACGGGCACACCGACCCAACCTGAGCTAACAGAGGAAGAGGCACTTGCTCAGGGCACAGAACCTGGCTCTAGGCCACCCTGAGGCTTTGTCGGCTTGGAACTTCTCATCCTTGCTGTACGTGGATGATGTGTGGGCCCTGGCTCCGGCCAAGGTGTCAGTCCACCGTGGGAAGAGGTGACCTTCAACATGGCCCCTCCCCACTGGCATCCCGGGAGCTTCATCTGTGCTACAAGGCTTCTAGGTTTCAGAGAGAGAGAAGGGAGGAATGGAGGGAAGGAGAGAAGGGAGGAAGGGAAGGAGGGAGGGAGGAAGGGAAAGGAAGGAAGAGAGAGAGAGAGAGAATAAGCTTGGGCTGGGGAGATGGTTCAGTGGTTAAAGCCTTTGCTGCCCACGCAAAAGAATCCAAGTGTGGATCCCACGTCCCGCGTCCAAAGGCCAGGCAGATGTGGTAGGAGCCAGGCAGATGTGGTAGGGGCCTGGCAGATGTGATAGGGGCCAGGCAGATGTGATAGGGGCCAGGCAGATGTGGTAGGGGCCTGGCAGATGTGGTAGGAGCCAGGCAGATGTGATAGGGGCCAGGCAGATGTGATAGGGGCCAGGCAGATGTGGTAGGGGCCAGGCAGATGTGGTAGGAGCCAGGCAGATGTGGTAGGGGCCTGGCAGATGTGATAGGGGCCAGGCAGATGTGGTAGGGGCCTGGCAGATGTGATAGGGGCCAGGCAGATGTGATAGGGGCCAGGCAGATGTGGTAGGGGCCTGGCAGATGTGGTAGGGGCCTGGCAGATGTAGGGGCCTGGCAGATGTGATAGGGGCCTGGCAGATGTGGTAGGGGCCTGGCAGATGTGGTGGTGGCCTGGCAGATATGGTGGAGGCCTGTAGGTGGAACCTGGGAAACCCCAAAGCAATAAGAAGATAAAGCAGTCCAGGGTGATTCCTGATGTCATGCGCGGATCTCCATGACACACACTCAAGTGCCCTCTGGTATGCACACCCATGTACACACGCACACATAGTACCGAGGACAGAGTGCTACATGTAGAGGTAGTCAGAACCGGTTTTCCGTGGTAGGATGCTGGATTCCGCGTGCTCACTTTCAGCCCATGGCCTCTTCTCCAGGCAGTTATCTTTAGCAAGGTACAGCGGGAACAGGCCCCACACAAGGTCCTTTCAACCTGGTGATAGGTCAGGATCACAGGGCACAAAACAGAACGCCCAGGTCTTGCCTCTGTGGCCATCTGGGAAATTCCCACCCCACGGACTGCCCTGCATGGACTGAGACGGGGTATCACATTACATCATTTACGAGAAGAAGCGAAGACATCAGTGATAAATCTGCTCATAAACGACCGTGAAGAGCGATAAATTGTTATCCCAAAAGCATCTTGAGCTTTTTCACAGATGTGTTGATGTCCTAAGATTCACTTCATGTCCACAGCAAACGTGCAGGGACAGTAGGTGGGGACTACCCAGGTTGCACGGGGAGAGCGAGGAAGGGTCCATACACACTTGCCCTCCTTGCACAAGGCCCAATTCCAAATGGGAATCCTGCTCACATCCTCTGATGTGGTTGTGGCGGTGGGGATGAGTAGGTAGATGTTAAGACATCTTTTGTGTTTGTGTGTACCTAGGTCCCTATGCATGCTAGGGAAGTGCTCTGCCCCTGAGCCACGCCCCCGGGCCCTCACTGGGGGATTCTAGACAGGTGCTCTACCTCTGAGCCACACCCCTGAGGAGTCCTAGGCAGGTGCTCTACCCCTGAGCTACAGCTCTGTTTTCTTTTCTGGGTTTTGCTTTTTCCTTAAGACAGGGTCTCTTGGAGCTGCCCAGACTGGTTCTGAACTCACTCCCTTGCACAGGCTGGCCTTGAACTCCTGCCCCTCCTGTCTCAGCCTGGATCTCAGCACTGCCAGGTCTAACGAAAAAGTTTCTCTTGAAGCATTTGCCATTAAATATTTTAGGCCTGGCCAGGCAAGAGGCAAACTGGGGATATTCTGCGGGCGCTTACATAACCATTTTAAATGTAACCGTTTAAAAGTGTAAAACCCATTCTTAGCTCTCAAGCCATAAAAAGACCAGCAGCCGGCTGGGTTTAGCTGGCTAACTGCACCCCCAGGGATGGTCTGATGCTGTTTCCTCAGAGCTCTGCAGATTTGGTCGCCCTCCCTCAACAAAGTAGAGGGATTTTAAAGTATCTATGAATTCATGTGTGTGTGTGTGTGTGTGTGTGTGTGTGTGTGTGTGTGTGTGTGTGTGTGTTCATGTGTGTGCATGTGTGGAGGTCAGAGGACAGTTTCCAGGTGTCAGTTGTGTCCTTCTACCATACAAGTTCCGGGATAGAACCAGGTCTCCAGGCAACCCTTGTTTGTTCTTATCCAAACCTTCAACTTGCATCTTTACCCCTCTTTTGGGGGAAAGGAGTTTTTCTAGAAGTCTGGCTTTCCTATTCACCGTCTGTGTCCAAACTTTGCCTAGTTGAGCCCCCTCCACACCCCCAAACCATCATATTCTTCCCTGGCTAACTTCTTTCTGTGTTTCTCTCCTCCCCCCAGTACTGTGCATGTGTCTTCATTCCATTCTTGGGAGCAGAGTGGGGGAAAGGGGGAAGTGACCAGAGTCCAGCACCCATGAGTGATAGTCTCCCGTGTACCTTCCAGGACTTCCACACCCAGTACCAAGGCCCTCTCCTTTCCGTATATTTCCCCAGTTTCCACCCATCAGCTTTTCTTCAAAAACTCTTTCTGCTTATTCAGTCAGGGCTGCTCACCAGGCAAAGAGTTAACCCACCAGCTGGGGCTTCAGCAGTCCAGGGTGATTTGATCTTTAGCCTAAGCTGGCATCAGACTTGCAATCCTTCTGCCTCAGCCTCCTGCATGTTCATATGGCAGGCATCCGTCTCCCCAGACCACATGTGACTGGGTCAGGATTACGACAGTTAACCGGGCTGAGAACAGGAGTTGAGCGGCAGGAATGCAGGTGAGGGGCTAATGGCCCCCCCAACTTCCTTCTGTCAGGGAATGTCACTAGACTAGTGTTGTTGGGAGACAGAAGCGCTTATAGCTGAGGATGGCCAAGAACCAGCTGGCACTACTTCTGTCTCCGAAGTGCTTAGGGTTACAGGCTGATGCACCAGCACCCTGTTTACGTGGTGCTGGGGATCCCACTTAGAGGAGCTATGTCTCTGCACAGCAGTTCCAGTCTTATGAGGGTCTTTTTTTTTTTTTTTCATATGCGTACAAGAGGGCACTTTGCGTGGCCCTATGGAGGCCCAAGAGTAACCTCGGGATTGCTCTACCTCCTTATTGCTTTGCTCTGGTGTTTCTCAGGCTCTGCCCTCCAGGCCAGAATTACAGGCTTGCACCATATCTGCCCAGCGTTTTTATGTGGGATCTGGGATCTGAACTCAGGTCCTTTTGCTTGCGAGGTAAAGGCGTCAATCCCTGAGCCATCTCTCTGTTCAACAACCTTTTAAAAAATATTTGATTTATTTGTGGGCTGGAGAGATGGCACAAGGGTTAAGACTGTCTCACAAGCAGAGGGGTCCTGAGTTAGGCTCCCAGGTCCCACATAAAAACTCCAGTTGGAAATGGCGGTGGCCTTCACTTCCGGGCCTGGTGGGCAGAGCCTGGGAAATCCCAGAGCAAAGCAAGAAGGATGTAGAAGCAATTCAGGATGATTCCCAAAGTCACCCTTGCTCCTCCACAGAAGCACACAGTGCCCTCTGATACACACACACACACACACACACACACACACACACACACACATATTAAATTAAATTAAATTAATGAATAAAAAATATTTTATTTATGTGAGAGAGAAAGAGAGAGACACACACACTCCGAATGCCATGGCCCACAGGTGGAGGTCAGAGGACAACCTTCAGAATTCACTTCCCTCCTTCTACCATGTGGGTTTCCAGGGGATCAAACTCGTACCTCCAGATTTTCAAGCAGATACTTTACCCACTGAGTCATCTCTGGTCCCTCTTGTGAGGGTCTTTCTTTGAGTAATCAAAGCTCACATGTCAAAATGATAAATGGTCCCGTGTCTGACTTAGATGGCAGCTCTTGTACATAACTCAGTATCCCAGACAGACCTCGAACACCTCTCTGTTCAGCCTCTCTGTTCCTGAGGTGACTCCACATTGGACCCTTTAGTTCCTTTTCACGTGGACCCTCTGGGAGTCCCAGATGGCTTCAGAAGCTGCAAGGCACCCTGGACAGCTAGATGCCTGGAATGTGGTCTTCCGTCCAGCCAGTTATCTTCACTTGCCTTTTATGGGCCTCCGTAGATTTTAAAGATTGCTGCTGGATACGGGCAGCTTGCTGTGTGGGGCTGTGTGAAAATAGAGGCAGAATGGATAATCGGGCTCCATCGAGTTGTCCCTGGGTAAACCCCATGAGACAGAGCCAGGATCACAAGGAGACGGCTACTGGCCATTCCCAGTGTGTGTAGACCCCAATGTCTTGTGTCTTCTGTCATACAGGACAGTTGGGACAGCCCTCAGGCAGTGTGTCATTGTATTTCTGTAGGTTGGACACTCGTACATATGGAAGGAAGGAAGGAAGGAAGGAAGGAAGGAAGGAAGGAAGGAAGGAAGGAAGGAAGGAAGGAAGGAAGGAAGGAAGGAAGGAAGGAAGGAAGGAAGGATTTCCTAGATAATACTCTTTTATTCTTTTTTTGTCTTTGCTTGTTGAGAAAAGGTCTCAAGCACTCAGCATGCACTGGAGGAGAATGACCTCAAACCCCTGAGCCTCCTGTTCCCACCTCCTGGGTGCGCTCTTCCTTACCAATGCTAAAGCTGTCTCCCCATCATGAACTAGCGTAGCTCTAAACTCGTAGGAGCCCGAAGGTACGTTTGGGTATTTATCTCTCAGAAGAGCAGAGAGAACTCAGCCCACCCCCACCAACCAGGGGTTTTCAGCCAGTTCCCCAGCAGAGGTAATAAAAACACAATATTTTGTGGGTAGTGATGGGAATGGCGCCGCCACACTAAAGATAATGTCTCAGAAGTCCTGACCCAGGCAAGTCAGCTAGATGCAGCCGGAATGTAAGCAGCCTGGTGCTTTGCGACCTTGTTCCAACACTGACCATGTGAATATTCAGTCCTCTTTAAGCAGAAGACACCAAGCCAGGGAACAAGGGCGCCCCAGTGCACTGAATCTTGGGTCAAGAGCTCTAGCAAACACCCACGGGAAGGTATGGAGTGGCCAGCCGCTCCAGCGGAGATGGTTAGCGGTAAATGAATCTATATTAGCCATATATGGTCATCACAGAAAAGCTTAGGCAGACACTCTGACATTTATGGACTTTCTTGTGATTCATCCAACGGGGGCTGGCGGCTCTCGCCAGGAGACATGGGAGGTTTTCCGTGTGTGTGTGTGTGTGTGTGTGTGTGTGTGTGTGTGTGTGCGCGCGTGCACGCCTGGTGCATGTACACAGACACTGTGTACACATGGTGTGTATGTATGGGTACACATGGTATGTATGTATGGGTACACATGGTGTGTATGTATGGGTACACAATGTGGGTTGTGTATATGATCTGTGAGTGTGTATACATAGCATGTGTCTGTATAGTGTATGGGGTGTGTTCATGTTGAGTGTGTGTGCAAATATATGGGGTGCATAGACGCATATGTGAGCAGGTCTGCATGTGGACACAGCACACAGGTGAGGAGTCCATCCGCCCCGCTTCCTGTGGTCTGAGACAGGATCTTCGGCTGTTCATTGGTTGGTATCTCTGCCTCTATCTCCACTCAGGAGCAGTGGGTCTACAAATTGCCAAACCTGGCTTGGCCTGGGCTCTGATTCGAACTCAGGGCCTCATATTTGCCCAACAAGCGCTTTACCCCCAAGCCATCTCCCCGGGCTTTTTCTGGTATTTCTTTTCCAAACTGCTTCCCGACCCAGAAGTGAGGCTGAGTATTGAAGGGACAATCTCAACACTCAGTACAAGTTACTCTTGACAAAGAGGCCCAAGAGATTCCAAGAACACTTCCCAAATTGCTCCGGTTTGTTTCATTTTAAATTATTATTATTATTATTATTATTTATTCAACTGTGCGTGTGTGTGTATGTATGTGCGCGCGCATGTGTGTATGTGTGTGTGCAGAACCACGGACGAATTCGCGAACCACCATGGACACCTCCACTTCTTTCTGCCCCGGGATTCACAGGCTCCGCCCTACCAGGACCAGAAGTGCAGGCCGCCCCCGCTTCCGCCTGGCGTCTATACGTGGGGTCTAGGATCCGAACTCAGGAGCTTCCGCCTGCAAGGCAGAGGCTTAACCCCTGAGCCACCTCTCCAGCCCCTGTTTCATTTTATTATCTTTTTTTCTTTCTTTCTAAGCTAGGGTAGTCTCCCTGTGCAGCCCCAGCTTCTCTGGACCGCAGGATCCTACCAACTCAACTTTCCCAGTGGTGAGGTTACAAGTTTGTGTCTCCACACCAAAAGGGAGGAGTGGTTCACTTTTGTTTTTATTTGATTGAGAAAGTCGCGCATGCACACCATGGCCTCGTGACTTTTGAGTTGAGAGATCAAAGGAAAGGTTTAGCTGGGGGGGGGGCTCTTACTGGGCAGACCCGAGGACCTGGGTTCACATCCCGAGAGCCCATGTTAAAACCAGGTAGGCGGGATTGGAGAGATGGCTCAGGTTAAAACCTTTTCCTCAAGCAAAAAGACCTGAATTCAGATCCCTAGATCCCACGTTAAAAAAAAAAAAATGCCAGGCAGAAATGGCAGTGGCCTGTAATGCCAACCCCAGAAGGTGGAACCCGAGAAGTTCCAGAGCAAAGTAACAAGGAGGTAGAGCAATCCATAATGATTTCTGATATCCACAGGCACATACACTCAAGTGCCATCTAGTACACACACACACACACACACACACACACACACACACACACGCGCGCGCACACCCCAAACAGGTAGATATGGTAGACCCCTGTCATCCCAGAACCTGAGAAGCAAAGACAGGAGACCCCAGGACAAGCCGACAAGTCTAGCTGATGGGTTAGCGCTGGGTTCATGTGAGAGAAAAGAATCAAACGAGACACTGATGTCAACTTTGGGCCTCGACCCGCGCAGGTGAATACGCATGTGAGCACACGTGTCGAGTGTCCACGCCCGCCCAAAAACAACTCAGGGGTCTCTCTTCATGCCCCTCACTGATCTTTGCTGGTCCCCCAGCAGTCTACACCCCGCTCCTGCCTGCTCCTCAAATCTGCTACCACCCACCTTCCTCGCTTACTCTCTGGCTCCAGGAAACCAGGGTCAGTGGGACAGCACTGAAGTTTCCTCGTTGCAGAAGAGACTCCACCAGAAAGGACAGAGCATTTTTCAGTGGAGCAAAGAGATCTGAATGGGAAGAAAGTAGAGTATGAGTGAAATCCTCCCTTTCAAGAGAATCTTATTTAATGACGAGAGAGAGAGAGAGATGCTTCACCACAATGCACATTTTCCTCGGCCACAAAGACAGCAAGGCAGGGTCAGACTCATGGTAATTATATGTTTGGGGCTCCGTGCTCCTCTTTAGGTTGCTGTGATTTCCACGGTGCTGGGGGAAGAAAAAGGGACTATTCATTTATTCCATGGCTGGGTGGCTGGGCCCTGTGAAATAGGTCAAGAACAGTCATTTAAATTGACTGCCGATAAATAATTAAAGCTAATGGAATTTTCTCCAATCTGTGGGCCGAATGCTTTGAGACACTGCCAAGGCCTGGCTGCCGTTGGGGGGGAGTGGGGGGAGACAGAGACAGAGAGATTTTTATTTAACACTGCAGTATAAACACTATTTCATATCATCTCCTCTCCATCCCAGAGATGGGTGTGTGTTCATATATAAGAGTAGCATGCAGCCCCATTGAGAGCCACGTGCTACGCTGTTCATCTGCACATGATGGTCGGAGAAGGGAAAGGTCCCAAATGGAGGCACAGGGAAGTTTAGGTATTGAGCCAATATTTCTAGAAGGTGACGGAGTGGGGGGGGAAGAACATGCCATGGTGCTTGGATGGAAGTCAGAGGACAACTTTCAGAAGTCATTTCCCTCCTCTCGCCATGTGGGCTTCCAGGGATCAAACTCAGGTTTGGGAGCATCTTACCTGCTGAGCCATCTCGCTGGCCCCTTAAAGATTTTTAAAACAATAAAACACAGGGTGGGAATGTAGTTCATTGGCACAAGTGCTCTCTGAGCATGGACAGACCCCTGGGTTCCATCCCCAGCAAGTACATAGACCACGTGTGGGTGTCACACATCTGTTATCCCAGCTTTTGGGACCTCCCAAGAAACAGGAGGATTGGGAGTTTAAGATCATTCTCAGTAAGTTTGAAACCAGCCTGGGCTCCATGAGACCCAGTCTCAAAAAAAAAAAAAAAAAAAAGGGCAAATAGATTCTGGGACATTTGGATGCTGGATTGGGGCATTTGAAATAGAATGGTTTTCTCTGAATTCCAGACATTTCTATGTATAGGTTTTTTTTTTTTTTTTTTTTTTTAAGAAACAGGCAAAAAGGTTTCCATCTCATAGCTGTGAGTTCACCATTTATAAATCTAAGAAAACAGTACACACAAAATTAGATTAGACATAAGTAACAGATTAGCAAAAGTACAGTTGCTCAAAAAAGTAACAACAAATGGCTTTTTCCTCTTCCCCTCCCTCCTCCTCTCCCTCCTTCTCTTCCTTCCTCTCCCTGATGCGCTTTCTTTCCCTTTCATCCTTCCTCCCTTCTTTTTCTAAAAAGTAATTGCATAATGGCTCACTCTTTTTCTCTCTTTGGATCTCTCTCACTTTCTCTGTTTTTCTTGCTTTATGTTTTTTGCATGGGGGGTGCTCATCTCATGTGTCCTCCTGGCTCCCTACTCACAGTCCTCCAGACTCTGTGCCCTGACCACAGGGGTCACAGGCCTGCAGCACCTCGCCTCTCTAAGGCTAGCTAGGCACCCCAACCACCGTGCACAATCTGCTGAAACATTTCTAAGAGGGGCCAGCAAGAGGGCTCTGCGGGTAAAGGTGCCTGCCTGCATGCAAACTTGACCACCTGAGTTCTGTGCCTAAAACCCACCCAGCAGAAGGCGGGAGCTGACTTGGAAGGGGCAGGGCAGCTCCCAGCAGGAGGCTGCGTCCAGTGACTCTGGGCGATCCTGTCATGTAAACAGCCCCTGATTTGGAGAGTTGGCCCCTGAACCAACACTTTCTCCTTGCTGCTTGTCTCAGTTGAAGACTCAGCTTGCCTCAGGGGGAAATGCAGCTGTGGGACTTCTTGTCTGTCTGTTTCTTACATGTGATCTATGTCAAATGTTTAGATGGGGGAAGGGTATGCCTTTGAGACTCATCATCCTCCCCATAACCATTGCACTCTCCTCCCATCTCCACCCCCTCCCTCACTCCCATAATTCAGGTTTTTTTTAAACTGGCTTTTGTCCATACGAGTTTTAGTACATAACTGGAAAAAAACAGGGAATCTTCTTTGAAAAGTACAACTACAATGCCAAAATATACGCTATATAGTTCTTCAAATTAAAAAAAAAAAAACTGAGGGGGGTAGCTCAGCATTTAACGGCTTGCCATACAAGGTGACCAGGGTTCAGATGGCACATAAAATGCCAGTTGGGTGTGGAGGCATACCTATAATTCAACCCCAGAATTGGGAACCTAGGAGTCCCCTAGTGAACCGGGTAACCAGACTGACCCTATCAATGAGCTCTGGGCTTGATTAGAAACCCTGTCTCAACTGTAAGATGGAAGAGCCATCAAAGGTGATTTTCAACATCAATACAGGCCTCCCTCCACCTATATTACACACACATTCACACTCACACTCTCACACACACACACACACACACACACACACACACTGTGACTCTCCTGCTGTTGTGTCTGTGAGATGGTTAAATACAGGTGTCAACTGGACAACTGAAAGCTGAACCTTTGGGCTCACCTGTGAAGTTAGCAGTTAAGACAGTCCCTAAGCAATCCTGTAGAGATGGTCTGATGTGGAAAGATCCAGTCCATGGTGGGTGGGACCATTCCCTGAACAGGTATGTAAGATGAAGAGAGCTGGTTAATCTTGTTGCAGAATGAAAAGCCAGAACACAGCCAGGTCCTTCCTCTCTTACAGTTCTGCAGATAAGATGTAGCCAGTCTCCTAGATCTCCTGCCCCACCAACTCTAACCCAGGATCATGCACAGAAAAAATCCCTCATGGGTTGGCGAGGTGGCTCAGTGGGAAAGATGCCTGCTGTAGACCTGGCGACCTGAATTCAAGCTCCAGAAGCCACATGGTAGAAGGAGAGAAGTGAATTCTGAAAGTTGTCCTTTGGACCTCCATCTGTGTACCATGGCTGGGTCTTCCCATATCGGTTATGTAAACGAGATTGTTTACCACAAGCTTGCCAGAGGCCTGTCTTAACCAGGCACCTTCTCCCACATGTCCACTGGGAGAAGCTAATTGGCATAGTATGTGTTCTGAACTTTACATTATGAGTGTGTGTGTGTGTGTGTGTGTGTTATGGACCATACACTCTTGTGCATGCAGGTTCTGAACTTTACATTATGAGTGTGTGTGGGTGTGTGTGTGTTATGCACCATACACTCTTGTGCATGTAGGTTCTGAACTTTACATTATGAGTGTGTGTGTGTGTGTGTGTGTGTGTGTTATGCACCATACACTCTTGTGCATGCAGGTTCTGAACTTTACATTATGAGTGTGTGTGTGTGTGTGTGTGTGTGTGTGTGTGTGTGTGTGTGTGTGTGTGTGTTATGCACCATACACTCTTGTGCATGCAGGTTCTGAACTTTACATTATGAGTGTGTGTGTGTGTGCGTGTGTTATGCACCATACACTCTTGTGCATGCAGGTGTTATGGCCCTTGTTCTCACATGCTAAAGCCACATGTTAATGTCATGTGAGCGCATTTCTCTGTCCTTTTTTTCATCTCTCCCTGAACCTAGAGCTCAACACTGTGGCTAGACCCATGGCAGGGAACCCCTGTTCACCAGTCTCCTGCCCCTCAGCACTGGAGTTACAGGCACTTCTTTACCATACCTGGCTATTACGTAGGATCTGGAGATCTGAACTCAGGTCCTTTTGCTTGTGAGGCAAAGACTTTAACCCCTAAGCCATCTCCCTAGTCCCCAAGTTATCTTTCATTCTGATATGATCTTCATTAGCCCAAACTCAGTCACCAGCGGTCACGACCTGCACATTGACACTGCCGCGCTCTGGCAAGAGAATCTATTATGTGCCTCCTGCGCTCGCTCGCAGCGACAGGGAGTCGCGTGGGCTTCCACTGAGCAGCTTTGAATCTTTCTCCCAAGTTTAGTAACAAGCCAGATAATATTTGCCGGCGGCAGATCTGGCTCCGGCCTTTCTCAAGCTGCCGAAGAAATAAAATTAGAACGAGCGACTTTTAGCTGGTGGCTCAAAGTGCGTCTGCGGTGGTTTGTGTATGAAGTGTGAATACATAGTGAGTGGATTCTACTCTTTAACAGTGTGTGTGTGTGTGTGTGTGTGTGTGTGTGTGTGCACGCGCACACATGCAGACATACATCTGGCCTCAGACCCACCAGCTCGCCTCTCTTCCCTTTCTCTGCTGTGGCCCCCAAATCTGGGCCTCCTCTCTGGTCTTCCCATGACCTTCTTCCTGCAAATGGGGCCTTCCATTCTAAGCCAGGTTCTTGTAGCTCATACTGGCCTTAACTCATGATCTCTGGCCTCGGCCTCCCTAGTATTGGGGGTAGAGTTGTGAGTCTCTCTACCTGGTGCTTCGTGGGCGGTGTCTGTCTCAGCCTAGCACAAACCCTTTAAGAAAGAGAGCTGGGTTCACTCCTGACTCTTCTAGCTCTATGACAACTTTACTCCTTTTCTGAGCCCCGTGCTGCAGAATGTTCCCACTGGGATTAGTCCATAGATCCCCATAGAACCGTGAGCGCGCGTTCCCAGACCCGGCCTCCCTTCTTCCCTCCTCACTCCACATGGGACTCTCTCGCAAAGCTGTCTGCAGATTTGCAGTGGCTGCTTGTCCTCCCCCCCTGCTCCAGCTGTTCTCAGCTCAAGAGAGGGCCCAGCTGCTAAGTCCTGGCCTTCCCCAGCTCCAAGGCGGCATCTGGGAGAAGTTCTGCTCCCCTCTTGCTATGTGAGCACAAGGATCTGAGCTGGAGCCCTAAAACACGGCAAAACGCTGCCAGGAGTGGTCAGGCATGCTTGTCACTCCAGCACTGGGGACATCCAGACAGGTGACTCTCTGGGACTGCTGGCCAGCTAACCTCGCTGGCTTGCCGGTCACATTCTGGGCCAAGAAGAGACCCTGTCTCAAAACAGAAAAGTACATGGTACTTAAGGAATAAACTTAAGGTTGTTCTGTGGCCTACACATGTGCACATCCACAAACATGCAGTCACACATGTACACTCACAAACATACATGCATGCACACATGTCTGTACACACAAACATGCACACGGTCTCACACATATACACACATGCCTGTGTATAAACATGCATACACAAACATATATAATGCATGCCCACACAATCATATATATGCACACGCATATACTTGCACACATACACTCTCATGCATGCAGTCACCCATATATCCTCACATACATATACACTCGATTGTCCACTCGGGGGCATTTAGGATCTCCATAGAAACATACACACTCGTACACAGGCACACATGCACGTGCATAAGCACAAGAACAATAGAAGGGGCGATGTCCTCTTGCTGGATTTGGTTTCATCTTGCACTGAGTCTTACTCCGAAGCTCTCTGTGGTGCTTGTTCTACACAGAGCTTTCTCTAACCACTGTTCT
Organism: Typhlomys cinereus; assembly: GCA_023101885.1. Taxonomy (NCBI): domain Eukaryota; kingdom Metazoa; phylum Chordata; class Mammalia; order Rodentia; family Platacanthomyidae; genus Typhlomys; species Typhlomys cinereus. The sequence continues at coordinate 456,039 of JALPQD010000741.1, read as the reverse complement.
TCTTTTTCCTCCCACATGGCTGCTTCCTGATCTCATCTCAACATAGGATTTGCGCAAACAGGTAGCACCGCTGCTGAAAAGCTTCCAGGGAGAGGTAAGTTCTTGCGTTCCTTCCATACCCCACTCTTTAATGCAATATCAGTTCCTTGTTCCGGTGCGGTGATAGACACCTGGCACAAGTGACCTAAGGTGGGAAGGTTATTGCAGCTCACAGCTGGAGGGTGTGGTCCATCATGGTGGGGGGGGCATGGCGGCAGGAGCCTGGGGCAGCTGGTCACGTGGCCTCCACAGTCAGGAAGCAGAGAGAGATGCATGCTGGTGTTGATCTTGCTCCTTCGTATTCAGTCCAGGACTCCAGCTCGTGGTGCAAGTGAGTCTTCTGGCCTCAGTGAGCCCCATATAGAAACTCACTCCCAGACACGCCCAGAGTGCATTTCCATGGAGATTCTAAATGTCCCCAAGTTGACAGTCTACTTATACCATCTTACTTGTGGTTATTTGGTTTTTGTACTTTTCTGAGGTAAGGGCTCACTCTGAACTTCAGACTGTTCTGGAGCTCTCCGTGTAGCCCAAACTGACCTCAAATCTGTAGTGTTCCTGCCTCAACTTTGGAGGAGCTGGTTACACCACATCTGGCTAATTCGCTTCATTTAGTTCATGTTAAATTAATGGGGACAAAGGCCACAGCCTAGATGAACTTTGTGGCTGCATCAATCCCTTCTCCTACAGATCTTTTAGTGAACTTTTTGACCTTGGGGTTGGGCCACAAAAGGGTGGTGGAAAGTTCTGGAACAAGCACCTGGGCTTCCCCCACAGGAAGTCACATAGGCTGAAGCTCAGGCCGCACAGAGCCCATGGGGGAGCGGGGGGAGTGTCCCTTGCGGTCCAGGCTGATGCTTGGAGGTGGAGCAGAAGCCCCAGAAGTAGTATGGGCTCCTTCTAAGACCTTCCTGATGGATTCTTCTGGACCTAATCATTGAGCTTTTTGACTCAGGGAATGCTTGGAGCAAGTCACCCTACCTGTCTGTAAACAGGAACAAATATCCATGAAGGTGACCAGGGGTCTAGACAGGAGACAGCAGAGTGCATTCCCAGGCCTTGGGTAGAGAGCTTGGGGATTGCAGAAGGCCAGGTGCTCTGTGGTGTGGAGTCTCTAATCATGGGACTGATGGTGTCACATGATGTCATAGGCTGAGGAGGGGAAGGTGAGGGGCTGGGCAGGACTCACTCCATGTCCTTGTTGGAGAGTTTGCATACCAGGGTGATTAACATAGTCTCCTGACAAGATGATCCTTTCCTTCCTTCCTCCCTCCCTCCCTTCTTTCTTCCTCCCTCCCTCCCTTTCTGTCTCCTTCTTTCCTCCTTCCTTCTCTTTCTCCCTTCTTCCCTTCTTCCTTCTCTCACTCTCCCTCCCTCCCTCTCTTCTTACTTTCTCCTCTCTCTTCTCCTTCCTTCTCTCTCTCCCTTCCTCCTTCCTTCTCTCCATCTCTCCTTCCTTCCTCCCTCCCTCCTTTCCTCATTCCTTCTTCCCTTTCGTCCTCCACCCCTCCCTTCCTTCTTCCTTCCCTCTTTCCCTTGCTGACATTCCTGACAGGCTCTCCTGTAACCCAGGCTGACCTGGTCTCCCTCTGTAATTGAAGATGGTTTTTAACCTTTGATCCTCCTGCTTCCATCTCAGGAGTTCTGAGCTCTGCAGCCGCATCCTGCCATGCACATCCCACTGGGCAGTACTGGCAACAGAACAGAAGCCTTGTGCATGCCACACCAGCACACGGTCCAGTCTGTACTCTGGTCATTTTGTTTGGGCAGCAAGTGCTTTGACCACTGAACCCTCACCCCACCCCCAGAATTTGTATATAGTGTTTTTTCCATTGAGTACTAGCAGAAAACTACGGATAATTCCACACGGCTCCAAATACCAGCTACTCTCTCTGATGTGGTGAGGCAACACTCATACAAGCAGCTAACGGAAGAAAAGGAGATTTATTTGGCTTATGGTTCCAGAGGGGAAATATAGTCCTTTATGGTGGAAAAGGCATGGCTGGCTGGCAGAAACTGGAGGCAGCTCAAGTCTCTGCAGACATCATGGAGGCTGATCTCTTTACGAATAGCAACCGTTTTGTGTCTGCATTCTCTGTCGGTGTACTTTCACCTTTTTCCTCATCAAACCTTAGTTTTCATCTTTCTACCTGATACCTTGTTCTTTTTTCTCATATCTTTGAACAAGAGTGCTAAAAGTAGCCATTCCACACTGTGAAAACTACATTGCCTTGAAACTTCCTTTGCCAAGCACTGGAATTTAACTTCAGGCAAATTTTCAGGATGAGGGCAGAATTTAATCAAACTCTTTGCCAATGCATCATTCCATTTTCTCCTCATCCATTTCTCAGCGTAGTCTCTGCTCCCCTCTGGACCATCAGAAGCTGGGCTTCCACTGTTTGCATCTTTCACAACCAGCACAGAGTGCCAAAGTTCTGCATATTTCTCCAAAAATTATTTTCAAAGACACACCAGCCACATCACATCAATGGCCATACTGCTTGCTACCAAATTCTCCCAGCTTCACAACAACACTTTACTTGCTGGTACCAGAACCTCTTAGTCTCACAGCAACAATTGCGTATTGGGATTAATTGACAGCTGCATCTCATATCTTGGTTTCTGCAACCCCTGCCGAGATTTCCTGATTGGAAAGTAACCCAAATCTAATGGGCAGCATAACATAATCCAACTACAATTAAAGGATCCTTGGCAGTCGAGCATACTAGATGCACAGCTGGCATTCCAGCGCTCAGGAGGCTGAGGCAGGAGGGCATGTACCAGAGCAGCCTGCCTCACACACCCACACACCGTTCTTCGGTTGAGACGATAAAAGGGCAAATGCCTGAGCTCCTAGGGAACTTGTTGGGAAATTTTCGTAGGGAAAAACCTCAAGCATTTAATTTTTTATTTGAATTATATATTTCTATGTATGTGGGTGTGTGCATGTGTGTAAGAGTGCATTGCATGTGTCTGGGCACCTGTGTGTGGAGGCCCAAGGTTGACTTCAAGAGTCATCTTCCATCTCTCTTTCACCTTATTGCTGTGAATCTGAGTCTCTAATTAAATTCAGAGCTCACGGGCAGGGCTAGTCCAGTTAACCAGCTTGCTGTGGGGCTTCCTACGCTTCGCCTTCCAAGGTTGGAATGACAGGTAGGATACCATACCCACCGAGTATTTTACCTGGGATTCAAAGTCAGGTGGTTTTGCTTGTATATCAAATGCTTTAACCTGAGCCATCTCCCTGATCCTTAGGTGCTTCTGTTAGAAGGAAAATTGAAGGACTGGAAATCTTAAGCAGAAGCTTTTGAAAAGCCCAACAAGATAGGTCCACATAGGAATAATAAATATAGTTCATTATCATTGCAACTAGTAGATAGAAGACCAGGACGGAAATGAATGGGAAAGACCTGAGAGAGAAGCGTTCTCAAAAGCAGGTCTTTAAAAATAGTTCAGGGATTAAGACTCTTACTAGCAGAAGGTCCTGAGTTCGGATCACAGGTCTATGTGAAAACACCAAGGGGAAATGGCAGCAGTCTGCACTTCCAGCCCTGGTGGGCAGAGCCTGGGAAATCCCAGAGTAAAGCAAAAAGGAGATAGAAGCAATCCAGGATGATTCCCGAAGTCGTCCTTGATCCTCCACAGGGACACAAAGTGCCCTCTGATACACACGCACAGGCACGCGCACATGTGCATGCAAAATAAAGTGTTTTTTAAAGAAATTTTTAAAAAATGCTCCTAAATCCATAAACCCTTTCACTAACCAAAGAAAGACAGACAACAGCTAGAGAGATGACTCAGCAGCCAAAGTGCTTGTCGAGCAAGGGAAAGGACCTGAGTTTGGTTCCCAGGTCCCACATAGAATGCTTAACCACCTGTCATTTCAGTCTCAGAGGGTCTCTAGAGCCCGGGAATCCCCAGATCAAGCTGGCTAACCAGACTAGCCGTAATGGCTGCTCAGGGTCTAATTAGAGACCCAGGAAACTCAACACCAAGGTGGAAGAACGATAAAAGATGATTCCTGATGTCATCCTGGGCCTCCACCCGCCCTGCACACACAAGCACACCCATCCACATGCAAACACATGTGCACTCACACACCACATACACACATACATGAAAAGGTAAAGAAATAAATAAATAAGTGGACGGTAACTTTGCAACCACCAAAGATTCCACAGATAACCTGAAAATAGCAATGAAGTTATTTCATTTGCATAAATCTTAACACTTGGATAAAAAAGGGCCAATTTCTAGAATCGTGTCAGTACCAAAACTGATTTCAAAGAAGAAGCAGACAAAACCTTGCAGAGCCTTCTGTCAGGGTTGAAACAGTCCCGAGGCCTGCGCAGCTTTCTACGCGAGTTCTGTCAGTCACACGTGGAACAGACAGTGCTAATGTTTTCACAGACTGCGTTGGGAAGAAGAACGAGACAGAACACTTTCTAACTCATTTTACGAGGCTAGGATAACCTTGAATGCCTACCCCAGATGAGAACAGAACACACGGAAAAATAAAAGTCATTCTCATTTATGAATACATCATTCAGGAGCTCTCCGGAAGGCCAATGGAATCCACTCGCTTGGCACACCCCCAGAATGCTGCTGGGTTTCAGTGCTGCAAAAATCTCACTCACGTTACTTCATGTCACTAGCAGAGTGAAGGAGGACTGTTGTTGCAATAGTTACAGGAAAGGATTTTAAAAATAAAAAATTATATCTGTTTGCAATGAAGAGCAAAATCTGGCAGCGAAGTAGTCAGAGAGGCCCCTGGGAGCCTGACCGAGGTACGGACTGATCTGCTGAAGTCTGCCAGAGGGGCTGGGGAGATGGCTCAGGGGTTGAAGTCTTTGCTTCAAAAGCAGAAGGACCTGAGTTCAGATTCTCATATCCCATGTAAAAATGCCAGGCTGATGTGGTGGTGTCCTGCAATTCTGATCTTGGAAGGCAAAGCCAGGGAAAACCCAGATCAAAGCAAGAAGGAGGTAGAGCAATCCAAGATGATTCCCAAAGTCATTCTTGGCCTCCACAGATATAGAGAGTGTCCTCTGATACACACACACACACACACACACACACACACACTATCTGTTTGTGATGAAGAACAAAGTCTACCAGTCAGAAGAGCACCTCGGTGAAATTGGCCATAGATATCTATCAAATTCTGGCAACAGTCCTCAAAGATTGTTTACTGGAGAAAAAAAAATTCTTGAACTGAGGAGATGATGGTTCAGTGAGTAAAGTTACTTGCTGAGCAAGCCTGGGTCTGAGTTTGGATTCCTGATACTCACAAAAAAGCATAGAAGATGGAGATGGATTTTAGAGGTTCATTGGTTGTCCCACTTCAGCCAAAACAGCATATTCAAGTTTTGGTTGAGGGGCTCTGTCTCAAAAGAAAAGAAAGAAAGAGAAAGAGGGGATGGGAGGGAGAGAAGGAGGAAACGAGGGAGGAAGGAGGGGGAGGAAAAGAGAGAAGAAGGGAGAGAGGAGTTCAAATCATTTGCAGGAACACATTTGTGAACAAAGCCGGGTGCCCCAATGGTTTCTTCCAAAGACTATCTCAGAAGCCCTGGGAGCCCATCCAGGTGCCACCTACCAGCTGCTATCTCTGTGATCTTGGCCATCATTGCCCATCTATCTGCAAAGTGAGTGAGGACAGGTGGGAGCCTACTCGACTCTGAAATCCAGGGCGACGCTGTGACAAGTGTGTACTCGGTTTGACGCCTTTGGAGAACACAAGGAATGTCACAACGCCGTTTGGATCTGAGTGAAAACATTATGAACCCCTAGTTCCAACCGAAAGGAATTGGGTTCCCTCTAAGGACTTGTCCCTTGGGTACCGTTCCTCAGTGCTGCCACTGGGAGTGTCAGGACAAAGGACGAAGGCCTGATGAGGTGTGTGTTCATATGTGTGCAGGTGCACATGCATGCATGCAGAGATCCAATGTTGATATCGGGAGGCATCCTTGATGAGTCAGGTTTCTAATTAAATTAGGAAGAGTCTGGTTAGCCAGCTTGCTTATGGGATTCCCAGGCTCTGCCTTCCAGGGCTGGAATGGACAGGCAGGCAGCCTCACCTGTGCAGCATTTTCCCTGGGGTCTGGGGATTCTCACCTAACTAGGTTCCTTCTCGGGACTCAACTCACATGGTTACAATTCCTTGGAGTATCCACTGATTGGCACTTGAAATGCTTTATGGTTTACTCTTCTTTTTTAAATTTTATTTACTTATTTATTTAGACACAGGGTCTTATGTAGCCCAAGTTGGCCCTTGTAGCTAAGGGTGACCTTGGACTCAATCCTCCCACTTCTGGCTCCTGAGTGCCGGGACGACATGCGTGTGACCACCATGCCTGGCTTTGGTGCTGAGGGGGGAGCCTGGGCCCAGTGCATGCTATGCCAGCTCCGCCCACCGAGCTGTATATACATGTCCTCAGCCTGTGGTTTGGATTTAACATCCATCTCCAGCCTTGTTCCTGCCAGTCTGGACCCGACTATTCATGTCACGTGAACTCCTTCGGGCTCCTCCCTCATCCCTGCTCAGGCAGCTCTGGACTTGGGCTTCCCTCCCCCCCCCCCCCCCCCCGTGAAAGATCACGCTGGCCCTGTGAGGCTGGGCTGGAAGTCCCCCTCCTATGTTTCTCTGGACACCTCAATCTGTTATCTATCTATCTATCTATCTATCTATCATTTTTAATTATTTATTTATTCAATTGTGCATGGGTGCGCGCATGTGTGTGTGTAGAACTACAGGTGAATTCGGAAACCACCATGGACGCCTCCACCTCCTCCTTGTTTACTCTGCCCTGGGATTCACAGGCTCCGCCCTACCAGGACCAGAAACGCAGGCCGCCCCCGCTTCTGCCCAGCATCTATATGTGGGGTCTAGGATCCAAACTCAGGACCCTCCGCCCGCAAGGCAGAGGCTTAACCCCTGAGCCACCTCTCCAGCCCCTTATTTATTTATTATTTAAGAGAGATTTATTTTTTATTTAAATTTTATATGAATTATATTTAATATGTATTTATTTATAGCATTCATATTTATTTACTTACTAAAGAGAGATGGTACATAGGGGAAGGTCAGAAGACAACTTCAGACGTCTCTGCTCTCCTCTCCCATGTGGACTTTTGGGGACCAAACTCAGGTCACTGGTTCTGCACACGCCATTGCCTCCTGAACCCTCTCGCCAGCCTGTTTCCTAACTCACACCCCAGCTTTATGTGGGCGTGGTGGGCAAATCACTCCTGTGTGTAAACAGCCCGTGGCATCACGCCTGTCAACGGCACTGCAGAGACCGAGGCAGGAGGGTTTTGAATTCGAGGTGATCCCAGAATAGAGACTTGAGAGCCTGTCTCAAAGGAAAGGCAGGTTCTGAGCTAATCCAAACCATTTGACCACCAGCGAGAGATTTCTGATTTTTCAAAACTCCTGATGGGTGTGGTAGTGGATACCTGACATCCCAGTGCTCAGGAGGCTGAAGGAGGACGGAAGGTTCCAGGCCAGCCTGGGCTACAGAATGAATGAAAGGCTAGCCAGCTACAGAGCAAGGACTTCTTTCAAAAGGTGTGTGAGTTTACTGTGCACAATGTGGTTACGTCCCATAGACATTAGTATTTTATTTTTCGAGAGGGAAGAGAGAACATGCACGCATGCGTGCCATGGCACGCGTGTGTTAGTCAGAGAGGAGAGAGAAGATGCACACGTGTCATGGTACATGTATGCTAGTCAGAGGGGAGAGAGAAGATGCACACGTGTCATGGTACATGTATGCTAGTCAGAGGGGAGAGAGAAGATGCACACGTGTCATGGTACATGTATGCTAGTCAGAGGGGAGAGAGATAGAGAAGGTGCACACGTGCGTGCCATGGCGCATGTACTAGTCACAGGACAGCTTTCAAAGTCTGCTCCCTCCACCATGTAAACTCGGGATGGAACTCAGCTCGGCTGGCTGACCAGCAGCCTCTACCTCCGTATTGTCTGCATTTTGAAAGGTTCCAGTAGGCTGGGATCTCTCTCTCTTTGATTCTCTCTCTGTCTCTGTGTGTGTGTGTGTGTGTGTGTGTAAGCTGTCATCCCAGCATGTGGATTGGACAGGAGGATGGCTACAATGAGACCTGTATCAAAAAATGTGTGTGGGGGGACGTAAGCGGACCGAGGTGTTAAAGTCTTTGGCTCAAAAGCACAAGGACCTGAATTTGAATCCCAGATCCCAGGTAAAAATGCCAGTTGGAAATGGTGGCGGGCCTGCAATTCTGGCCCTAGAAAGTGGAGCCTGGGAAACCCCAGAGCAAAGCAAAAAGGAGTTAGAGCAATCCAGGATGATTCCAGAGATGTCACCCTTTGACCTCTACAGAGACACACACTCAAGTGCCCTCTAGTACAGAGAGAGAGAGAAAGAGAGAGAGAGAGAAAGATAACAGCGATACCGAAGTCATCTGAGAGTTTGAGGTTCCTTCCTGGGAAGCTTGGGAAACCCAGAGGATAGGCTCACTCCATCTGCAGACTTGCGAGCCATTCCAGGCTCCCAGCCATCGCCAAGTTCAGGAGCCTCCTCCAGTAGCCGAAGGGGACGGCTGTGGTCAAGGTGGCGAAGGACTGGGAGCCGGGTGAGGCGTAGACCGGGCGGCCCCACCCGCGCTGAGTCTTCCTGGAGCCTGGCTGGGGTGACGTCTCAATCAGAGGCTCGGGGACCCCGCCACGGGCGCGCGGGCCAGCCCTGTAATTGAAAGCACATTTTTCCCTCCCCAAGCTGCAGCTGGTTTAGCTCTGCTCATGCAGAAAAGGGTATAACCTTGCATAACATAGGAAATGAACGGTTGAGAGACAAGCCAAATTCAATTTCAGTCAGATATGTTGAGGCCCAAGCCCGTGATCTATGGGAGCCGGGGCCAGGGCGGCGCGCATGTGGAAAGGCGCGCACTCAGCACTCTATTAATCACAGTCTCCCCGCCACAGCGCTGCTGCACCCCCTCGCGTGCAGAGGGACACTGCGCCCGCGCGCTCCTCCTCAGTGCTGGAGAGCAGCCAAACACTCCACAAGTTAACCTCTTAAAGACCCGAAGCTGCTTTCTGTTGAATAAATGTAATTTTGTGGTCAGAAATAAATGCTTGGCCGTGTAGCAGGAGCTTTGAAAACAACGACTGAGCCGAAGCTATTACAAATTGCTCCGTGTTGGGGAAGTCAACAGCCCACATCAGGATTCCGCGCGGAAGGCAAATTGATTTCGGCCCAGAGCTCTGCAGATATTCAATAAAAGTCCTATTAAACCATTGTGTGTAATGAACAATCCAGAGAAAATCTAATATTTTCAGTGGATAATTATTTTTTAACTTCCTCCCAGTAGCTGACAGATTTCTGGGATGTTTAACAGCCGGGCACTCAAGTGGGGTGGGCCCTTCCCAGCTGTCGGAGGGCGCCCAGCTGGAGGGCTCCCCAGCTGCCTGGCAGGAGTCTGGTCAGCTCCCTGTGCCAGGGGATTCGGTGATGACCAGCTAGTTCCAGGCAGCCCCTGTTCCCCCGGGGTAGGATGCATCGGGGTAGGATGCACCTCAGAAGTTTTAACTGGGAAGATGGCTCAGTGGTTAAAGCCTTGGCATCAAAAGGACCTGAGTTCAGATCCCCAAACCCCATGTAAAAATGTCAGGTGGACACGGCAGTGGACTGTAATTCTGGCCCTGGAAGGCAGAATCTGGGAAAACCCAGAGCAAAACGATAGGGAGGTAGAACAATGTGGGATGATTCCTGATGTCCCTTGGGCCTCATACACTCACACCCATGCGTGTACATACACCCACACACATGCATACAGACTCACACAGGTATGTAACCCATACACATGCGCATGAAAAAGATACTTATTCTGGTTGAAATAGACATAAGGAAGCTTAGAAAGAATTGCTGAGGACCATAAAGCGCTGACCATTTTCAGTGAAAGCTGTAAGCCACCCAGTTCTCCAAGAAGGAAGTCAGGTTCTGTGTGTGTGTGTGTGTGTGTGTGTGTGTGTTTCGAAGACCCATGTGCACACCCAGGAGAAAGCGAGCATACCCAGTACCTCAGACCCGCCATTCCGCTTCAGTTCCTCGACCGTGAGGCAAGCCAAGCAGATTCATCTCTACCCTGGTGAGCCTGTCAGCAGCAAGCACAGTTCACCTCAGCTCCCATCCTTCGGGGCTCATGGCGAGGCTGTGACCCTGCCTCACCCAACCATGACTCTTAAGGTCCCTCTTCCTGTGTGGACCAAGAGTGAATCAAGACCAGCGTGTCCAGGCGCACAGCCTTTGGATCAGAGATGCCTGTGTGCCAGGCCACACCCCAAGGAGATCCTGAGAGGGAGTGAATGAGATGAATGTGGACCCTGCTTGGCGCTTCCCCTGTGTGTGATAATAATAATAATAATAAGTTCCTTATTAAATGAGGCGTGGGAGGATGGGGATGGAGAGGCAAGATGATTGATGGATGGGATAGAGGACAGGTGGGTAGGTGGGCAACCAGGTGGGTGGGGAGATAGATGGAAAGATGAACAGATGGATAGACAGCAGGTGGGTGGGTAGATTGATGGACGGATGGGAAAGAGAACAAGTCAATGGTGGATGAGTGACTGAATGAATGGGTGGAGGTTGTTTGGGTTGTTGACAATGTAGATAAAATTGATGGATCAATGGACAGATACTGGATGGAGAGAAGAACGCATGGATGGAAAGGACAGATGGATGAGTGGATAGACAGTCAGATAATGGATGGAGTGAGCACTTGATATAAACAAAGCATTCCTTGGGCTGGAGAAATGGCTCAGAGGTTAACATCTTTTCCTCCCAAGCAAAAGAACTTGAGTTTCAGGTTCCTCATTAAAAACACTGATTGGAAATGGAGGTGGTCTGCATTTCCAGCCCTGGAAGGTGGGGGGCCTAGGAAACCCCAGAGCAACGCGATAAAGAGGTAGAGCAATCCAAGATGATGTTGGATGTCACCCTTAGACCTCTACAGACATATGCACTCATGTGCCCTCTTGTTACACACACACATACACACACACACACATCACACACATGCAACATTCCCTGTTGATTAATACAATACTCTCACGGCTTTCTGTTCTGCCATTCTACCCCTACCGGGTGTCCTTCCTCTTCCTCTGGTCTTGATGTCTCTGTCCCTTGTGCCTTTACCAACAATCTTGGCAAAAACAGTTTGTGCCAGTTTTTGCCTGGGAAGTGTGAGTCTTCTAACTTTGTCCTTTTGTGTACTTGGGCCCCTGAACTTGTGCCTGGGTCTCCAGATGGGATCTCAGACCCTCTGTCGGGGTCTGCAGAACAGCTGGGAGTTTGGTGTGTGTCCTCCTTAGCGGTGGCGTTCTGGATCCCAGAAAGATGTGTGTTTCATTTAGCTTCTATCCTCGACATTTTCTAGTTTGAGGGGTTCAGGTTTATCTTTCTTCTGCTGAATTTATTTGAAATAGTCTTTTTTTTTTTCTTTAGTGCTGTGAATTGTTTTTCTTAATGTCTTTCTTTGGTTGTTTATTGCTAGTGTTCAAAGACAGTGAATTATGCCTGGTGTGGTTAAGAAGTGGAGGCAGGGGGATTTTGATTTTGAGGCAAGCCTGAGCTACATAGTGAAAACTTGTTTCAAAAAGAAAAAAAGAGAGAGGAAAGGGGGGAAAAGAGAAAGAAGAAAGAAAGGGAAGGAGGGAGGGGGAGAAAGAAGGAGGGAGGAAGGGAAGAACAGAGGAGGGAGGGAGGGAGGGAGGGAGGGAGGGAGGGAGGGGAGGGCGATGGGAAGAACGGGTGGTTTTGTGTATTGATTTGCACAACCTTGCTCAACACAGATGGCTTGCTTCTGAGAGGGTCTGGTGTATCCCATACTGTCCTTGGCCTTATTATGTAGCAAAGAATCATTGTGTGTTTCTGATTCTCTGTCTCCACCTCCCCAGCACTAAGATGATAGGTGTGCACAACACCCTTTTTTCTACTTATTTGTTTGAGAGAGAGAGAGAGAGAGAGAGAGAGTAGGCACATGCCACAGCGCGCAGGCGAGGTCAGAGGACAGCTTTCAGAAGTCAGTTCTCCCTTCACCACAGGGCTCCGGGGATTGAACTCAGGTCGCCAGGTTTGTGTGCTTGTCTCTTTCTCCACACACCATCTTCCAGTCTTCTTCTAAACATATTTCCTTCTTCCCTTTTTGTCCTCGTTTTGTTTTGAGCCCATGTTTCACGTAGCCCAACCCGGCCTCGAGTTCTCTGTGTAGCTGAGAATGTCTCGAACCCCTGCTCCGAGGGCTTCGATGACGTGTGTACCACCGCACCTGGTGCATGGTTTTCTCTTGAAAAGCCTGCACGTGCTAATGATGCCGAACATGCTGCTGTTATACAGAAAAATTAGGATGCATACATATAGATGTGATTTGAATTTCTGGAAACTTTTTTTGTGCCATCAGGTTAGGAAAATCAGGAATCCTAATTACTGTGTTGAGCTGGCCTTATGTAGAAGTTAATGCCTCAGCGCCGGGAGACAGCTCAGTGGAGAAGGCGCTTGCCCCACAAGTGTGAAGGCCAGAGTTCAGATCCCCAAAACCCATGTAAAAAACCAAGTAGTGGGCGGCCAGCACTCAGGAGGCAGAGACAGGAATTTGTAGGGCAAGCTGACTAGCTAGTCCAGCCAACTGGCAAACGCTGGGTTCAACTGACAGACAGATCCTGCCTTACTAATAGTGGAAGTGGAAAGTGGTCAAAGACACCCGATGTCAACTTAGGCCTCCACATGCTTACAGACACACACACACACACACACACACACACACACACACACACACACACACACATCCCGCACCCCACCCCTACATACCACAGAAAAAAAAGGAGAGAAGAGAGAGAGAAAAGAGGTAAGGAAGGAAGAGGGAAAGGGAAAAAGAGATGAGAGAGATAGAGAGAGAGAAAAGGAGAGAGAGAGAGAAAAGGAGAGAGAGAGAGAGAAAGGAGGAAAGAAAGAAAGAAAAAGAAAGAAAGAAGAAAGAAAGAAAGAAAGAAAGAAAGAAAGAAAGAAAGAAAGAAAGAAAGAAAGAAAGAAAGAGAAAGAGAGAAAGGAGCAAAGGAAGGAAGGAAGGAAGGAAGGAAGGAAGGAAGGAAGGAAGGAAGGAAGGAAGGAAGGAAGGAAGGAAGGAAGTATAGAGGAGAAAGGAAGCGCATGGAAGAGAGCGAGGGCAGGGGCAGACTCCTGGCTGGCACAAGATTCCACAGCGCATGTTGAAACAATACCCAGCCCTGGTTTCCAACCCAATGCCCCGTCTCCTTTATCACCCCATCTCCCTGCTCCCCGCCTCTGACCAACACAAGTACTTGAAGATCCCATGACTCTCCAGGCGTGGGCCATCCACCCTCTCGTCCTTTGCGCCACGTGGAACGGAGTTGAGCGCTGTGCAGGGCAGCAGTCCCCGTGACAACAGCCCACGTCTCCTTGGCGTTTCTCTTCTTCCACTGAGAAGTTTCTCTTTTTACTTTGTCGTGTGTGTGTGTGTGTGTGTGTGTGTGTGTGTGTGTGTGTGTGTGTGTCCCGCTGAGTCCCCAGAGGCTGCTTGCATTAACTTGTGCCTGGTCACTTGTAGCAGATTTGGTGATGTATCAGCAGCAATGTCACCAAAGCAGGTGGCAGCTCCGTCTCCATTTCCGCCCCCCCTCCCCCGCTAGCACTGACCACCAGTAGTCACTCAGAGAGGGATGGACGTTCATCCAGGATGCCACATGGATGGGCTCAGTCAGGTGACGTGAAGAAGGGGGTCTTAATCATGTCCTCACCCCACCCCTAAGGTTCAAAGGATAGAAAGAATGCAAGGGCCAGGGAGGGAGGGGTGAGACCGCCAGACAGTGTCCACGAACGCCCTATATGCGCCTGTGCAAGTGCACAAGATCAGACAGGTGGTGGCCAAAGCACGCAGTGAGTGCCTTCTCCCCTCTTCTGATCTCGGGGTTCTCCCTATGGGCTTCTGTGGAGTTCTCCAAACCCTGATTCTAGGCGCATACAATGCTGCAAACAATTACCATTTCTTCTAGACTTTGACTATCTCTTGCTTGCATGTGTGTGTGTGGGGGGGTGCACATATGTATTTGAGACCAGACAGTAACATCGGGTTTCATTTCTCAGGTGCCTTATTTTTTGAGACAGGGTCTCTCACTGGCACCTGGAATTCTCCATGTAAAGTGGGCTGGTTCTGAAACAAGGGTCCACCTATCTCCCCCTCCCTAAACACATGCCAGCTTTTTGGGGGCTGAAAGGACAGTGTATAAGAGGATGATTTCAGGAATCATCCTGGATTCCTCTACCTTCAGGGCTGGAATTACGATCACTATCATATCCACTCAGCCTTTTTTACATGGTATCTGGGAATCTGAATTCAGGTCCTTTGCTTGCAAGGCAAAAGACTTAAGCCCTGAGCCTTTTCTCCAGCCCTGTTTTTTGCTGTTTTTGTTGCTTGGTTAGTTTTTAATGTGGGCTCTAGGAACCGAACTTGGGTCCTTCATGCTTGTACAGCTAGCGCCTTTCCCACTGAACCATCCCTCCAGCCCTAAGACATCTCCGTACAGACATTTGCCTTTAAATATAATTCTCTTTATATATAAACCCAAGCTCAGCATTCTGAAAATACAATGATTGGGAGACTTAAAGTGTAATATCTAAAATATATGCAAGAAGGACTGGGGATGTGGCTCAGTGGAAGTGTTCTCCCATCTTGCATGAAGCCTGGAGTTCCATCCCTAACACTGCAGACACCAGGTGTGGTGGTGAATGCCTGTCATCCCAACACTAGGAGGGTTGGGAGTTCAAGGGCATCCTTGGCTATATAGTAAGTAACCTGGGATACGCGAGACCCTGCCGAAAAAGAAAAAGAACAAAAATGTGTATACTACAGCCATGGAGAGCCACACCTGGAGTGTGCCCAGGTGTGTGTGTGCTGTGTGTGTGTGTGTGTGTGTGTGTGTGTGTGTGTGTGTGTTTTGGAGCTTTGGTAGCTAAAGCCAGCCAGGAGCTGTCTTTAAGTCAGAATCAAGAAATTAAAACATAGATGGAGCTGGAGAGATGGTTCAGAGGTTAAAGACTTTGCCTCCCAAGCAAGAGGTCCTGAGTTCAGGTCCCAAAACCCACATAAAAACACAGGTTGGGGCCTGCACTTCCAGTCCTGGAAGGCAGAACCCGGAAAACCTCAGAGCAAAGCAGTAAAGAGGTAGAGGCGTTACCGCTGGGCCTCCACAAGGCACACACACTCAAGTATCCTCTTGTATACGTGTGTGTGCACACACAAAACACACACACGTCACATACACATACACACCAGAAAAAGGAAATGAATAGATGATAGACCACAGAGACCTGACTACATGCTAACTGCCTTCTTGAAGATTTGAAACCGATCCCCAAACCATTCACTCACTTCTACAGACAAAATAGTTAGCCATGAGGGTGGGTTTTCGTTTACATTGAGACTATGGAGACCACAGCCAAGTTCGTCCCTTCCTGAAGGGGCCTTCTCTGGGCCCTGTCCCTGGGGACAGTCAGGATCCCCTTGAGCTGGAGGGAGTGGCCGAAGTTTAGAGGTGGATCTGAGCCCAGCCCCAAGGATCAGGAGAACATTCCAACCAGGCGCCTTCTCGGCTGAGTGGGTATTGCTTGGTAGACAGAGAACAGGGAGTGACCGGGTGTGGCTGGAGTAGGGGGAGGTGTGGTAGGAGGCGAGCCAGAAGGGAACAGGAAGCTGATCTCTCGAAGGGCCTACTTCCCAGGTGGCCAGGGCCTGCCATCCATCCACAGAGGCACCTCTGTCCTTGCCCCTTTGGGGATGTAACACCGAGTCTCCATCTCGGGCTCAGCTGTGCACATGACAGGAGTCATCCAGTTTCATCCAGGACTCTGATCCCACACTCTACCTTCAGACCTCACCGGAGCAGCAGCCACATAGATCACATGGTGACAGACTCAAGGAAGCATGGTGGGATAAGCCATCTCCCCACCTCCTTCTCTAGATGATATGGGGTGCACACAGGACCCCTTCACCCCTCTGCTTCATGAACACCCACAGAATTGCTTTCACAGGGAAGACAAAGCGTTTCCTAGGTTAGCTCACTTACTCTCCCAGACCTGGCAATGGGGGCTGGACGGGGGGCGGGGGGCTGTCACCTGCAGCAGCTACCTAGCCAGCCAGCATCCAGGTCACTTGGAACCCCGAAGCCAGAGGGAAGCCAGCACTGCAACTGGAGGAATTGGGGTTGGGGCACCCATATTCTGTCATGCATGGAAATGCCTGTCCCAGCTCTTCTCGCTCAGTGAAAGCACAAAGAGTCGTGGCCTGCAGGAAGGACTTCAGCCTAGTAGGCAGAAAGACCAACCCTTGGGAAGGAAGCCGCCTGGTCCGTGCTCCTGGGGCAGCAGGCACAGGGAGGAGGCAGAAGCAGAGAGAGAGAGAGAGAGAGAGAGAGAGAGAGAGAGAGATAGTGTCACGATACCCAAATCCACACATTCTTCTACACACTTCTGGAAAATTTTAAAAATATTTTGTTCATTTAAGAGAAAGAGAGGTGCACCCCTGCCATGGTGCCCGGTTTCCAGGGATTGAACTCAGACCATCAGGTGTGTGAGCAGCTCCTCACACACCCAGCTGTCTCGCCAGCCCCTCTTGGAAATCTTACCAAGGAAATCGACCAGCCTCATCAGTTAGAAATTCAGCCACACCAGGAGTGACTAGTCTGCCTCTCTAACAATTAAAAAAGCCGGGACTGTGACTCAGTGGGTAGAGGGCACCTAGCATGACAAGGCTCTGGTTTCCATTCCAAACACGTAGAAGCCAGGCGTGGAGGTGCACACCTATCAGACTCAAGAGGTGGGGACAGGAAGATGAGAAGTTCACGGTTATCCTCAGCTACATAGAGAGCTAGACCCTGTCTCAGAATAAAACAGACAGCCAGTGAAAGGAAAGGCAAAGCCGCTCTTCAAATATACAGAACAGAAACGCAGTGCAGTTCCAGGTCATCGTCTGATATGTAACCAGTTCAAGGCCAGCCTAGGCTATGTGAGACCTTGGAGAGGGAGGGAGGGAGAGAGACACAGAGCCACACCTCATAGAAACCCTCATGGAAAACCCCATGCATGCCTAAATCACAGCCTCATCAGGGTATCAAGATGGGGAAGTTTCGCTTTGAAACCCATGATTTCAAATTGGAATCGGGCAGCACCAACTTCTCAGAAGTTAGTGATGTTTGCACTACACCTGTTGGTCGTGTGTTCAAATCCTGGAATCTCCCCTAGGATGCTTGAGATACCCAGCAATCACCCCCTCCCCTTAGCCAGGTCAGTCCCAGTGCTTAAAAAACTGTGTCCGGGTGCAGGCCAGAGGCCCTGTAATTAAGCCCATCCTGTTCATCTATAATAACACGGGAGATAGACAGCCCGATCCCAAGAGAGGACAGGAGGAAGCTATAATTTTGCGTCCTCTCCCCAAGCCAGGATGATCGGTGTTGCATGTAAAATCTTGCCGACTTTGGGGTGTAAAGGCGATCTGTTGTCTGGACGGTCGTAATGTGGGAGCTGAGTGGAGGAAGGAGGCCGTCCAACAGGGGAGGCTCCTGGGTGCATGGCCAGAAGACTTGCCGCTTTCCTACAAAGCCTTTCTGTCACTAACAGTCGTCGGCCCTGGGGGAAGTGAGCTCAGCTGGGTCAGTTCATAAGAGAAGCAACTCCTTCCCATTGTAGAACCTGTCGCCGGAGCTGGAAGCCCCAATGTGCCTCACCATGGACTGTCATGAATATTCAGTGTTGCTTCCCTGGTTGGTCACATTTCCATAGGCACAGCCAGTGCCCCTCACATTGTGCCCTGGAATGTGGGCAATGGGGTCCAAATGCTCTCCCCTCCCAGTCCCCTCCTGGATGCCTTCAGCTGTGACTCGTGTCAGGATGCTAATGTTACCCTCCTCCGTGTGCTGAGCCCACTCGCCTGTCCAGCCTGTGTACGCCTCTGCTCTCCCAATTAGCCTTCTGCGGAGCCGCCTTTCTGTGAAATACTGCTGCCCCCATTCATAGGTCCTTATCATGGGTTCTTCAGCCAGAACATGAGGAGACGTGTGTGTGTAGGTGTACATGTATGTTTGTGTGCAGGTGCATGTGTCTGTAGAAGTGCACGTGTGTGCATGCAGGAACATGTATGTGCAGGTGCATGCATATAAGTGGCAGGTGCATATGTGTTTAAGCGTGCATGCATACAGGTTGGTGAACATATGTATGGGTGCATGTGTGCACGTGTGTGGGGTACACGTGTGCAAACAGGTGTGTGTACATTCAGGTGCGTGTGCATGTAGAGGCCAGAGGTCAACCTCACCTCCCACTCCTCGGCTGCTCACAACCTTGTTTGTCGGGGCGGGGTCCCCCACTGGCCTGCAGCTGGCCATGAAAGCCAGGCTGATTGACCAGTGAGCCCCAGGGTTCTACTTGTCTCTGCCTCCCCAGCAGTGGGATTACCCCACCATGGCTTTTTACATGCTTTGGGATTTGAACTTGGCTCCTCATCTGGCACAGCAGTCACTCTTACCTGGCCATCTCCCTAGCCTGAGAATGATTTCAAAATGACTTCTCGATGGCTCATAGAGGTGTCTCCTTGGAGATCCCAACACTCAGGAGGCTGAAGCAGGTGGTCATGAGTTCAAGACCTGCCTGGGATACACAGTGAGACCTTGCTGTCACAGTTAGATATAGGTGTCAACTTGACAGTTGAAGACTGAGCTCTGGACACAGTTGTCGAGAATTTAGTAGTTGAGTTAAGACTTTCGAGAGATTGTCTAGTTGGGGGGAGGCGCAGCCTCTGGTGGATGGGACTAGTCCTGGGCATGTGGATAAGATGGAGGGAGCAGGCTCTGGGATTAGGCATTCTCCAGCATACTTGGGCGGGCATGTTGGTCTGTGGACTGTCCCTCTCTCAGGAGTTCTGTGGATATGGTATGATCAGCCCCTTGGGCCCCTGGTGTTGGTATGCATCCTCCTGCCACACTCGACTAAGAGATGTGGCCGGATAATCATAAGCTAGAAGAAAACTCCTCGCTCCCCCTTAAACTGTTTGGTCATGAATTTATCATCAGCATGCAGCAAACTGCCACACCTGCATGAAGGAAAGATCGGCCGGTGACCTCCTAACATGTGCTGAGCTTTCTCTCTTCTTCCCCTTCCCATTCAGATTGATGCACTAAGTAAAAGAAGCAAAGAGGCCGAGGCAGCCTTCCTGAACGTGTACAAGAGACTAATCGACGTTCCAGGTAAGCCCGGCCTGAAGGGGACATCACATCTGGCCCTGACCCTTCCCAGCTCCCCACAGGAGCTCCCTGCACCCCCAGGAACCAATAAAAAAAAAGTCCTAGAGATAGGAATTCTCTAAAATCCACACTTCAGATAAAGCAGAATATACCGTGTCCCTTCAAGTAATCCCAGGATGGCTGGTAGATAACTGTGATCAATGCAGAAAACCACGTCTTTGGGGCCACGGCATGAAAATACTGTGTGGAGAGAGATGGAGTGTGGTTCTGTGTTCTTTTAGGAAGTTATCCTTGGGGTGCTGGTCAAGAATCTGAGGGGAGATGCCATCCCAAGCGGTCAGTGTGGGAAAGCAGGACAGAGGTCAGAGAGACAATTTCTCATTTCCTCAGCCTTTGTGTGGTTCTGAATCTATAGGGAGCCATGTCCGTGGCCGTGTGGGTCACAACTTGGTGTGGGAGACTCAGGTCAACCTTTGGAAAGTCACATCGGTGTCTTCCTCTGCTTGCTCCCCCTCACTCTGTAAATGTCTAATCAGCTGCCTTAATGAACCAAAGCGGAAGCAGCCTCTTTGGGACCTGTGTGCTAATTCCTTCCAGAAAGAGTTTCATCATTGGCACCATCTTTAGTGCCGGCTGCCGAAAAAGTTCACCAAGGGCCTTGCTGTTCTGTCTTGGACTTGGGCTTAAAGAGCTGTCGCTACACCAAACACAGATACATCCCGAGTGTGTGTTATGACATTATCACCAGATTTGTTTTCCTCTTTGGGTCTTGCATTCTTGCCCATGAAGTAGTTTGGAGGAACAGCCTAGTAGTGAAGAACGGTTTCCCTTCTTCCAACTTTCCTTTTTTTTTTTTTTTTTTTTTTAATTAATTCAATTGTGCGCATGTGCGTATGTGCGCGCACGTGTGTGTGTGTGTGTGTGTGTGTGTGTGTGTGTGTGTGTGTGTGTGTGTGTGTGTGTCTGTGTATGTGTAGAACCACGGACGAATTCGCGAACCACCATGGACACCTCCACCTCCTTCTGCCCCGGGATTCCCAGGCTCCGCCCTACCAGGACCAGAAACGCAGGCCGCCCCCGCTTCCGCCTGGCGTCTATACGTGGGATCTGGGATCCGAACTCAGGACCTTCCGCCTGCAAGGCGGAGGCGTAACCCCTGAGCCACCTCTCCAGCCCTCTTCCAACTTTCCATTGCCTTCAGAACTCACTCAGTTCTGAATTCTAACTCCTGACCTTACAATTTTTCCGTAAGAGTTTGTGTGTGCCTATGTTTTTTCTGAAGCCTGACCAGGAACCACAAGGAAACCTCTCTGTGAATGTGTCCACGGCAGCTAGAGTGCACAGTTCATGGGCATCAGAACCTTAAGGGGCACCACCACATTTTCTTTCTTTTTCCCCTATTTTCTTTGGGTGCTGGGTTCAAACTCAGAGCTTCACACATCTTTTCACTTAGATTTCCTTCTACTTAAAGCGGCATCTGGGGATGTTTTCCTTGTGAGCTCTGTGGGTCATGTCCACACTGACTCCAGGGGATGAAGGACTGACGGGAAATGAACAGCTTTGATAACTAGAACGTTCTGTTTCCAGAGAGTTCGTTTTTTCAGCCTTCTCTTGATTCTGCCGGCCATCCAGAGCGGCTGGGTGGGAGTGCGCTAGCGAAGAGCCCTGTGTGGGCCTGTCGTGTAAGTGATTTTCTTATGCACCAATGACCCAGGGAGCCTTGAGCTGCCGTGCTTTCTGACCAGAACTGAAATGTTCTGGTTTTTTATTATTTTTATTTTATTTGTGTGTGTACCAGAGGACACTCAAGTGTGCTGTGCCTGTGGAGGCCCAAGGGTGACATTGGGAATCATCCTGGATTGCTCTACCTTCTTATTGCTTTGCTCTGGGGTTTTCTAGGCTCTGCCTTCCAGGGCCAGAATTGCAGGCTACCGCCATATCCATCTGGCATTTTTACGTGGGATCTGGGGATTCAAACTGAGGTCCTTTTGCTTACAAGACAAAGGCTTCAACCCTTTAGCATCTCTGCAGCTGTTGCATTTTTTAAAAAGCCAAAGTCATACAGGGGATCGTGACATTTTCTAGCTACTCAACAGGTCATTTGATCCTATATCTAGTTATTGTCTGCCTTAGTTTCCCAAAGACTACAAAGAGATGCTTTGTATTGATAAAGCCCCTCTTTGACCTGGGGAGGCCTAATTCATAGTATCTATATATTCCTTTTGACTTTGATCCTAATGCAGATGTGCATTTAGAGCCTGCTCTTGCCACTTAATAATATGCCCTGTAGATTGATAATTTTCATAATTATCATATTAGACTGGAGAACTAGGGTTTTTTTGTTTTGTTTTCTTGGAACAGAGTTGCATTATCTGGACTAGCCTCACACTCCTAGCAATCCTCCTGCCTCAGCCTCCCAAGTGATAGGATTACCAGTGTGCATCACCACATCCATTTAAGGCTAGAATATTTAAAGTTCAGTATTCAAAATGAAAATGAAGGGGGGTGTGCCACAGAGACCCGAACCCCCAGAAGAGTAGACAAGCCAGAAGGAACCCTGAGGTTCATAGAAGCGGCCAGGCAGGAGGGTAGGAAGGAATGGAATAGCTTGATGAGGGAAAGGGAGAGGGATGGGAGGGAGATGGAGGGAAGCAGCAGAGATTAGTACTCAATATGCTTGTAAAACATACAAACAAATAGATAGAAAGTAGAGAGGGAGCAAGATGACTCAGTGGGTAAAGATGCTGCCACCAGCCTGAGAACCCGAGTTCCCTGCTTGGAGCCCACATGGTGGAAGGGGAACTGAATCAATTCCTGCAAGTGGTCATCTGTCCTCCACATGTACACACAAAATACAAATAAATTTTTCTTTTAAATTAAGAAACAAGATGACTCAGCAGGTAAAGATACTTGCAGTGCAAGCCTAGAGACCCGAGTTCAGTACCCAGAACCCACAGAAAGATGGAAAGCGGGAACTAACTCTACAGAGTTGTCCTCTGGCCTCCACATGAGTGCTGTGTTGTGCACACATGCACAGACACACACACACACACACACACACACACACACACACCACACACACACACACACACACACACACACACATCATAAGTTGCTCAAAAAACTAAGCTTGGGGTACAATAGATTTCATGTTTTCAGACTGGAGATGG
Source organism: Typhlomys cinereus (assembly GCA_023101885.1). Classification (NCBI taxonomy): domain Eukaryota; kingdom Metazoa; phylum Chordata; class Mammalia; order Rodentia; family Platacanthomyidae; genus Typhlomys; species Typhlomys cinereus. The sequence goes on along the minus strand of JALPQD010000741.1, from coordinate 433,551 downwards.
AGCTTTGTTGGTAGACTGCTTGCATAGGCACAGGAAGTCCTGAGTTCATAAGTATGGTGGCACATGGCCTGTCATCCTTGGCTACATATAGTTAGAAGCCAGCCTGGGCTCACAAGACACTGTGTCAAATAAAAAAGTTTACCTTATGCGAGTCAGTCACATATGTTGCGGGGCAATCACCTTTACCTCTAACCCACCAGGTGTGCTGTGGATGTAAGGAGTTGTTGGGGAGCAGGCCTGGGGCTGGGGGCATCCCACCAGGCTCCTTCATTCAGTCTGGTGATTCTCAGATGAAGAGTCCCATGGCCAAAGCTTCCAGGAACTGTCTGGTCAATAACTCCACATTGACTGACAACCAACTGGTCAGTGGGGCGGGGATCCGGGTGCCTCCACTGTCTGTGGGCTCCAGGCTGGGGGGGGGGTCCAGTGGAGGCAGGCGGGTCTAGAAGCCCTCCAGAGTGTATTGAGTTCTCCTGGAAGGAGCCAGGGACTCGCATTATCTCAGGAAGCCGGCCGGTATGTCGGCTATGTGTTCTCTCGCGGCTCTGTGCCAAGAGCCCAGGGCAGGGCTGCCAACCCCAGACAAAGCTGGCCGCCACACCATCCTGAAGGTGTCTGTTCATGTGCCATTCTTGCTGCTGTCCTGCCCTGTGCCCTACCCCGGGCACAATGCAGTGGGACAGACAGCATGAGGACTGCAAGCCTCCCACTCTCTTGGGTCCCCAGCAACAGACCACAGCGGTCCCCAAGGGTCAGCGGGCCCCAAGGGTCAGTAGGCTCTGGACTGCGTTGGAGTGACTGACAACGCCCGTGCCCACCCAAGGATACCCATTCCTAGAGCCTGCCCAGCTCTTCCTGTCCTTCCGCAGGTTCTGTCTCATGCCAACCACATCCCCCATCCCACAGTTCAAACTGGCACCAGAGGGTTCCTGCCCTGGGTGCATGCATGCAGGGACATCACTTCCTGGAAGGTCCTGACACATCTAACCTCTGATCTCCCAGGCCCTACTTGAGTTGTTCTGTGAAGCTCTGGGCAAACTCAGAATTCACA